>JANHGB010001958.1:0-102785 GCA_026283785.1 Coracopsis vasa | reverse complement strand
AGAGCGCACACTGTAGGCTCATGTTCATTTTCTCATCAACCAACACCCCCAAGTCCTTCTCCACAGGGCTGCTCTGAATCTATTCTCTGCCCAGCCTGTAGCTGTGCCTGGAATTGCCCTGACCCAGGTTTAGGACCTTGCAATTGGCATGGTTGAACTTCATGAGGTTGGCATCAGCCCACCTTACAAGCGTGTCAAGGTCCCTCTGCATGGTATTCCTTCCCTCCAATGCATCAACCAAACCACACAGCTTGGTGTCATCGGAAAACATGCTGAGGGCGCACTCAATCCCACTGTCCATGTCACCGACAAAGATGTTGAACAAGACCGGTCCCAATGCTGATCCCTGAGGGACACCACTTGTTACTGGTCTCCAGCTGGACATCGAGCCATTGACCACAATAAGCGTGTGGCCATCCAGCCAGTTCTTTATCCACCAAATCAGTGAAAGAGTTACTATCTTCTACCTTGTAAAGCCTAAATCACTCAGGCCTTGAGGAGCAAGTGGTTTTCTTCTGGCTGATAAAGAAGAATCAAACTTCCAGTGAGATAACTAGCTCATGCATTGCCCTGTGCAGTGATAGCAATGTGGAGAAGCTTCTGGTGAAATACGCTTTAGGGCACTGCAATCAAAATCATGATAGGCAGGTGTAAAAGTGACTTCTCCCGTACCCCTAACATGTGTTTGAACTTGGATTTCTCAATTCCAAGGAGATACCTGCTGCAAGCCTTAGAGGAGGGTTCTGGACAACTCTACTGTTTCCCTGGTACCTATATCTCGTACCTATAATAAAAGATTATATTAATAAAAGGATTTGGTTCCAGAACTGAACTCTGCCAACTGCTAATTGCCGGGCACTTTGGAGCAGTGAGCTGTGCCCCACCGGTGTTTCACCATTGTTTGTCCCAGAAGCTGACATAAAATTAACCAGGGGAGTAAGAATGAGGGCAGCATACTTGGGAGTGAAGGGGGAATTATGCAAAAACCTGGCAGGTTTTCTAGAGAAGAGGGATCAAACTAAGGAGCTTTACCAACATGCAGCAGTGTCAGGGTTACTGACCTCTGCCAAGACATACGCCAAGTGTGTGGCTGGCTGCCTGCCTGCAGTATTGTTCTGATGATTTTTTCTATATAAAGCACTTTTTCATTAAAGATTTTTGTATTGTATTCAGAGCAGGCTGCGTAAATATCCAGTATTAACAAAACAAAACTCAAATCTTTCCTGTTGTACTGAAGTAGGATTTTTGATTGTGATCTAGCATATTCAAATAGTGGTAGCTGTCTTAATGAGACTACACTCATGAAATACTCCAAATATCCTGCTGAAGTTTTAAAATCATTGATTGAATTTGTAGAGGTCACTGGCAGAGTGCTCAGAAACAGAGTTTGTTTGAAGTAGTAAAGCAACTTTTAATGGCCATAACATCATATGTGGGTACATAAAGAAATACAGAGAGGCTATTTCAGTTCTGGATTTTAATAACCAAATGAAATCAAGTTGGGAATTGAAAAAGCAGGGTAAAAAAGTAAAATAAGTCCATCCATGAATAAAAGAGCAGGAGGGAGATGATGGCATCTGCTAGTTCCAAGAGGTGATTATCATATACTTCAGACAAGTTCACTTCCTTCCCTGCAGACAAAACCTTCTCTTTGATGGAACAGTTTTTAAATGCAAATCATGTCCAGGTGAACTTAAATATTCAAAAACTATTTATCTGATGTAGATAAAACATGAGTTATTAAAATAACCTTAACTGCTGTCATCTTTTGAATGTAAATTCAAGTCTACTTTCTTTCTAGTTTGATATAAATTGTATGTATGTCTTTAAAAAAACCCTGACGCTGTTTCATAACACAGGAAGAAACCTGGAGGAGTAAAGTGTTGTTATCTTGCTCCTCAAAGATACGGTTTGTGTTATCACTGAACTGGTATGCTCAAATGGCAGCGTCGGGTCAGGAACTGGCCCAGGAGTCAGGGATGGGGTGAGCCTGGCTGCCCCTGCTGCTACACGTGAGACCACAGCCAAAGGGTCTGACAGTAGTTTCAAAGATCAAGGAGGGAGCGTTTATGTCACCCAAGCTGGATGCAAATACTATGCATCTATGGCGGAGAACCCAGTTTTTTACTGAAAAAGTTATATCTGTGTTTCTTTAGCTTGAGGAAAATGGAGTTTCAATTCTTGGTGTTTTTGCAGGAATTTTATTTCCTTGTCTGAAGTCTCACCTGGTTATAGTCTATAGGCTGATGCCCTGTGAACTGCTGAAGCCCAAACTTCCTGCTTTATAGTCTCTGAACGCAGCTTTGAAATCCTAGCTCTCAAGTGGTAGAAAGCATTAGTCTCAAATTGTAGCAATTCACAAGGTGTCTGCTAAAATCCTGATCTGCTTGAACTGTGCAGCAAAAGGAGAGCAAGATGCTTTGAATAGAGTGTCCTGATTTTGACGTCTGATGTTTTTTTGTCATGACCTGAGGCACTTCAAATGATCGTGAAGAGCACTAGTACTTTTCTAAGTGTTTGTCCTACATCTCTGAATAGACCTCTCTAGACAACCTCTTGGCTGTTGGAAGAGCTCCTGGGAGAGGGTACACATGGAAACTGCTGTTTCAAATTGTGTTATGCCTGTTTACTGTGTGTTTTGGCTTTCAGCGAACTAGGATAATGTTGGACAGTGGTTGTAGAACCTGTGATCATTACATGTGGGACTTGGAGGAATATTTTTGTTCTGCTGATGCACATTTACATCTTGCAGGGAGAGGTTCTAGCTTATCTGCCTGTAGACATCCAGGTTTGACACTGAGGATATGATACCTAGAAGACCTCAAACCAAAAAGCCATGCTAATACCCTCAGGGATCCCTTTTATCTGTTCAATATAAAAGGGAAATATTGCTTGCAAATTTGGCATGTTTGGGGTTAGAATAATGTGTTGTAAGTGAAGCCCATGCTATTATGATTATTCCACAGGACTTGATGTATAAGTAGAACCTTGTTTCTCCTCACTAGGCATTAAAAAAATGATGCTGCTCAGAAGGCTGGTGAGGACTGTAGCTTTGCTCTCATAGGTGTTTCTGACTTGCCTGTAAGAAACCTGTGAGCTCTTTTCTCTTTATCTGCTGCTCTCCATCGAAAACCATTTTGTCCGCAAAAATGAATGAATTGCCCAGAGGCAAAAGCACAAGTGTTCTTTTTTCGTTTCTTTCCTGGTGAGACCCAAAGCAACATGTTTTCAGGCTCAAGTCCTTTTCTTACTCCTTTTTCTGCTGTCAGACCCACAGTGTTCTGCTGTGTAATGGAGTAGGAATGTGTAGGGGTCAGTCACTTTGTCCCAGCTGAGGAGCAGGGGACTTCCAGCTCTGGGAACATAGCCTCCTTAGCCGCTGCAGCATAGTCTTTTTAATCATCCCATTAAACTCTGTGAGAACAAGTAAATGATGGGATTTTAACACGTAAGACTGATTTAACAGAACTGACAAATAAGTACCCATTCCTGTGGTCAGTCATGTATATTTAACTGGGCAAAGGATATTCTGTTAGCAGGAAAAAATCGGGGTTTGGAATTGTAATACTGTTTCAAAGCTCTTTTGCAATGTTAGGATTTCCTCCCCATTCTGACTTAAATGAAATTGTTTTACTGATCCCACGCTGGGGTTTTTTGTACTGAAACGGCTACATCACAAAGATTGTCTGGGTTTGTGAGGAGTGCTGGTGTTGTTTCAAACACATACCTGTACAGTGTATCAGTATAGCTTTTGTGCTGGATATGGTCCCATGCTTATATTTTATTTTCAGTGAAACAAAGGCTGATAAATGAAAGACCTGGGAACACCTTTCATGATTGAAGACGGCACATAAAACTGTGCTGATAAGAGTGCTTACTACTGAAAGCCTGCCCTGTAGCACCGGGTTAATTTCTTACTGATATCCCTGTTAAGGTGTTTTGCAAATGCTACAGAACTAATAACTCTGATATGATTCAGTGATGAAAATGCTTTTTCAATTTCACAGAAAAATCTGCATGTCTAAACCCCGGCCATTCGGTTTAGATCTTCTATTTATCTGGATTAAATAGGGAGGGAAGTGGAAGGCAACTGCTTGTATAGGTTCCCAAAAAATACTAAATATTCACCAGATGTATGAGAGTGACAGATTCCATCAGTGGAATGAAGACACTAGCAGATAAAATCAGATTAAAGTTAATTTAAAACAGGATCCTGTAATTAGGAAATTCCTGCAAAGTTGCATGAACTTGCCATTGTGACATCTTCAGGCTACAAGCATGGTTTGACAGCCCTGCTGGGACAGAATTTGGACGTTGTTAAGCTTCACTAAAACATTTCTGACAGCTCAACAAATTACATATGTAAAAGGCAGCATGTAAAAATAAATGTTCTGTACCATCCATGCCTGTTCTTGTTCTGCTTGGCACTGTTTTGTTGACAACCTGCATATGGGCCCTGTTTGAAACTCCTTCCCCTCTAGGGATGGAAGGAGGTGGAAGGCAGGGCTTTTGTATCACAATATGCTCTTTTGGATCCAAGGACACAAACTATTCAGTGAGAAAAGCCACCTGTCAGTTGGGAAAGACTGTCAGACTGTTGTCCACTTTCTTCCTCTAGATGAAGGTGAAAGGATATCAAAGGAAAAGAGGAAAGTCAGGAGACACAAATATCCTGCAGCAAGTCTATTTTCATAAACCTACTGCAGCTGGAATTAGAATGTTCTCACCCATAAACCCTTTTAGCAGACATAGTGCCACTAATTTATTCCTCCTTCCAGTATTATTAAGAGCTCTTGCAAAGGAATAAAAAGCCCCGAGTTAGTAATGATAAATTCTTCACTTAAAAAAAGAAAAGAAATGCAACCTCAATGATATAAAATTATCTTTCAGAGCTGATGTGGAGCCCCAACTGTTAAAATGAAGGTCTTAATGCAGCTTTAGCGGAGCAGATAGCATTCTATAAGAGTGCTTTTGAGTAAGAAGATCAATGCCAAATGCATTATTGGACTTTTTGAGCTGCTTGAATCTTCCAAGGCGTTCTGGAAGGGAAAAGCGTAACACAAGGTTACTTAAAAATACTTCAGAAAGTGCTGCCTTCCTGATGTATATTCATGGTGTTCCTCAGCCTCCCTTTAAAATGCTTTGTGCTTGACACTCTAAGGTACGCAAGGGCTTGCGTGGGTTTCTTTTAATGGGATGCAGGGAAGGTGTGCTGAAAGTTACAATATGATTTATAATATGTTCAAGAAAGTACATTTTGAATGTCCATACAAGGATACATCCTGTAATGGCGCTGTCAGCTTTTGGCACAGGAGATCAAGGCTTGAGGCTGATGTGTGCAGTCAACATGCAAATAACTGCAGTGAGAATGGACTGGAGAGAAAGCAATTACAACCCTACCAAGCTCCCTTTGTCTAAGGCTCTTTTGGGAAATAAAGATGCTGTTATCAGTCTGCTTCCCCTACTGTTGGGGTAAGCAGCTGTGACCCAAGTCTCATGCTTGGACTCCAGATTTCCTACCAGCATCTGTTGTTGGAACACCTCTCTCAATAGCAAGAGTGAGACAAGAAGCCTGCCCCTCTGTATTTCTGTCTGCTTGGTTGTGCCAGTATCACTGTCTGTAGGGCTGCACCATGAACTGAATCAGGGAAAGGAATTCAATTAAAAGTATCTCTCCTTTAATGGTTATTTTTGAGTGCGATTGTTCGTAGTAAGCAGCAGCAGGATAAAAGAGATTCCTTATATGACTATGTAACTAGTTAAAGAATCAGAGGCAAAGACGGAATGATAGGTTTTCTCAGTGAAGAGGTGTTATTAGTGGAGTTTCCTGTTTGCCTGAGCTGAGAGTATTGCTCTAATCAACAGCAATAAAAACTGCGATCTGACAGAGGTACAGAAGGACTTTGTGATAGTGAGTGATAAAACTGTCAGGTTAAGTTAATTGAGGAAAGATCTAGAGTAACCTGGAGATGGATCCTGAGCTAGCTTTCTCCATGCAGGAATGTGGTGTGGGGATAATAGCACACTCCAGTGTGTGCCATTCCCATTTCATCCGGCCACAGTAGAGCAGTCAGAAAACAAATAAATATGGGATATAAGCGCAGAGAGATATAGAGCTGAGAGAGTTAAACTCTGAAGTTACTAGAAAGGTAGGTACGGTCTCTAGTGAGAGGGAATTAAGGTTGCAACACAGTACATACTTAGAGAAATCTGGGAAGCAGCCCAGCTTCTAAGGAGAGTTTAGGCTTAAACCTCGGGTGGTGCTGCTGTTCAGCAGATCCCAGTGACAACTGCAGCTGAGTGTAGAGGGACACATGCTTAGATTGCAGTCTGTGTATAGACACTTACAAGCACTAGAGTTTATTCAAGAAGCAAGCTTTCTCAGTTGTTAATTGCATGGAGGTCATCCTCTACTCAGTGCCACGAGAATGTGCTTTCCATTAAAGAAACACAATTTCTTGGACATAAACTGAAATCATTTAGATGTAGGATCTGACAGCTCCTGAGAAGCAACTTTCAGGGTCTGGTGAGGAATCTAGAGAGCTACCTTGCTTTAGGGATGTGCTATTCATTTGACTCTCAGATAGCTGTAGCTGGTGATCCTGCCTCCTCCATTGCGTTACCAGTGTGACTGTGGGGATGGAGAGGTGATCTCATCTGAAGGAATTTAAAAGCTTGCCTTGTTCAGTCCAGCTAAACAAAGGGTGAGAATTGATATATTTGTTTTCTGTAATGACTAAGAAGGTTAAACCTTAGAAAAGAGAAGAATCACGTAAGGTGAAGGATAATGCTAGCAAGAACAAACTGGTATGAAGTGGCTTTGGATGTATTTCTGCTGGAAGTAGTATGTATGTGTGGGGTTCCTTCACCATTACAGCAGTCAGGCCTGAAGTGGCATGCCAGTCAGTCAGAGGAACAAGATCATAAGATGGTGCTTATGAAGGGCATTATAAAACAATTTGTCTGTAGCAAATGCCATGCAATAACCTTTCCAGTCCTGCTGCTGTGTGAGAAGGTAAGATACAAGTTGTAAGTAATAAATCTTTAGAGCAATATTATCACCTTAGAAAATGAGGAGTAGGAAATTAATTCTTTTTACTTAAGAGGTGAGCTGTATATACAATTAAACCTGCCAGACAAACACAGCCTCATTAGGGCTATGCTTGGCTGCTTACTTATTTGTGGCATTTGTGATTAAATGCTTAGGAAGACAAGGCTCATTTAATATTCCCTGATGGGCATTTGGTTCAGGCATTATGATTTTGATTGAAAAGCAGCTGTTGACCAACATTGAATATATCTCTATTGGAAAAGGAAGAGCTGATCACAGTAGATAAGGGTAGACTGAAGGAAGAGGGTAAGGTGCTATTGCTGCTAGCAAGGAGGAGCTGCGAAACAATCTCACTCCTCCTTTATTACCTGCTTATAAGTTATGGGATGCTATGATGAAATGCTTATCACATAAATCTGTGCAGCTGAGAGGCAATGAAATTAAGAAGCAGCTGGTGAAGCACACCATAGATTGAATTTGCTGCTAATAATTATGAGCCTGTTTGAGGCACGTGCTTTTCCCCTTCATGCGTGCCTTGGGAAGTGCTAGGCCAATGAATTATTCTTCTTACCAAGAGCAAAGAGTAACTTCTACTACTGTATTTTCTATTCAGTGTGTTTTTATTGGATGTAAAACAGTCACAGAGAAAGTAATAGAAATACCACACATGACTGAGGAAAAAGAATCTGCAGATTTTATTGCATTCAGCCAATTACTGACATTGCAGCCCTGATTGTAAATCTTTGGACACATGCTGGCTTCTTGTGAGGTTTCTCAGTTGCCTCTCATAGGGATTGCCAGATAAGGTCATATCGGAGGTCTGTCCAACCCAGTATCCCATCTTCAACAGTGTTAGGGACCAAATGCCTCTGGGAAAATTGGAGCAAGAACCTGTATGTATTAAGACCCATCTTCCCACTAGATCCCATCCTGGTCTACAGTAGAGAAGGTTGGATGTACAAAGCCTTGTGTTCTCTCACTGTTTGACGCTGCTGTCCTTACTCGGAAAGCCTTCAGGATGAGAAAGGAGGAATCTTGCTGGTCACTTAGCTCCTCTTTGGTGGCTCAGCATGAAACCAAATTGTTTTCAGCTTGTTTTTTTCCTGAAGGGGTATTTTGGATAGTGGTACAGTGCCATCTGTAGGGAAGTAGTTAAAGGAGCACAGAAAGGCATAAGCTGAAGTGACTTTGTAGGTATATGGATGGTTAAGAGAATGTCCCGCTGCTTCCCACTCAGCCGTTGTATTAACTTGGATTTTAGTGGGAATAAACCACAGTCATATTCTCAAGCAGCTCTTGTTAGGCTCAGTGCTGTTCATTGGCCCCATGATACTCTGTATGTGAAAGTCCAACGGCCAGCCAGAACTAAACCAGAAAGTGCTCAGGAGCTTAAAGGTGATAAATGCGGCTGAAAGTTCTAAGTACTTATGGTTTCAGTAGCATTAGTTGTGTAGATGATTTAAGTAAAACGCTGGTGTAGCGAAGAAACTTCTGTGCCTGGGTTCTGGTGTGAACTTACCGAAAGCATTTAAGTCCTCTGGGAAACCCCATATATGTTTGCTAGGCACAGACTGGCAAACAGGTTATGTACTTAATATCCTAAAGGGGCCGTGCAGCACTGACTGTGGCATCATTCCTACAGCGGAACCTGAACCAGCCTGTGTGTTTCTTTGATTCATCTTTGCAGGTTCATGCAGAGTGGGCATCCAAAGGCTGTTTGTAAACATTTGAGGTACATAATAACCCGGGGAAGCAAGTTTCCACTTGATGCTGCTGGGACAAATATAGAAAGTGCTAAATAAAGAAGAATGTAAGCTGAGATCATCTGCAGCACAGGAAATAAAAATTGCTTTGCAACCATGGGTGACATATAGAGTTTCTCTTTCAAGAATATCAACCATCTAAAGAACTTCTCTTCCTCTTTCCCCTCAACTATATAGGTATGTAGAAGGGTTAAGACAGTACTTCCCAGACCAACATGTCTGATGTTTTCACTTGCGTAGATGCCACCTTTCTGTCTTTTCCACCTTTATAGTCTTTGCATATCAGGTTCTGAAAACACATGCCAAATATTACCCATATCTCACAGATTTGTTGCTAGCAAGAAGTATACAGCTTTTCAGGCAAAGCCTCCAGACTCCTGGTTGAGGCACATGAATTCCTGATGTAGAGACATGCTAGCTTGAAGCCTAATGCCATTTAAAGAGTTCTGTTGGTCCCAGCGTGCTAAGAGTGCGTTAAATGCCCTCATTACTTTGAGAGGTAGGGCTCTTAACAAGGCCTGGGAAATTACTGTTGTGTTTGTAGTCTTTGTCTTCCAGGGAATTTGTCATTTTAATTTGTGTACAGTGTGTAACTGTAAAGAAGACTGCAAAGTAGCCTCTGTGACCTACAGTTAGAACCAAGGCATCAGGTTGTGTGGCTGTTGATTAAATGCAATTGGTCTGAGTAGTGAAATGGCCTTTCTCATGCTGAGAATGGTGTTAAGTATCTGGACAGGTGCTGTCTGGACCCTAGGTTTCCTGACTTTCTAACGTTTGATGTGTTGAAGAAGGCAGTCCTTCCCCTTTGCTTGACTCCTGCCCTCTGGCGCTTGGACCTGCACTGAGCTGGCATGCTTTGTCTTCATTAAATGATGTGTTCTTGTGCCTGACGTTCTGGAGGATTGGAGGTGACTTCAGACAAGTTCCTTTCAGAGCTCTTAAGGACTTTCCCGTGGACCTTGTGAGGTAATGGAGCATTTGTTTTTGCAGACCTCTTCAGGACCACCTGAAGGTGATAGCTTTGAGACCACTTCCTCTTCCCTTTCAGCTCTTTTAAGGTCTCTGATAGCGGGTGCTTCCAAGGGGACAGCTTTACACATTGCGTAGCAGTGTTGGTCCTTGAGCAAAGTTGTGTTCTGAAGAACTGAGTTTATGTGGATGCTGGAAAACTCCTGTGGAAGGAGAAGCAGACACACTTAGGGGAAATCCTCTGCTCCCTAAGTTAGGTGACTGAACATTATGTGGGTGCTCTTTGGGTGGGAATAGTTTTCTGTTGACAGAGTTCTGCTTATGCTTTGATCCAGTTTCTTCAGGAGAAAGTGGAAGACTTTCAGCTTGTAGGAAAATAAAAAGATTTTTTCTAGCTGTTCTTTTGACACTTGAGATTACCCAAAAATTATGGCTCTGGCAAAGGTACCTGTAATACTTTTAACTCAAAAGTATGCTTCAGTGAGGTCTTGGTATTGAGCACTCAGTGGTAAGCAGACCTTGCCATGGTGTTTTGTTTTCCATCTTAGTTAAACAGGGGTTAGAAATACTAGCTTAAAACATCAGTGATTTTGTGTTTTAATGATACATCTGACAAAGTTGAGTCCAAACCCACAATTAGATATTTTAGCATACAGACTCTGTTTTTGAAAGCTGGCTTTTAAGTTAACTCCGGATCTGCATGGGAAAGGGCTTTTTCTTCTCCATTACCGAGTCAGACCTAGCAATTTGCCTGTTGATGGGATGTTTTATAAATCAGTGCTTTTTGAAAGACCAGGTCAGGAGGAAAGGGGTCAGCCTAAGTTTATGATGGAAACTCAGTGACATCTTGGCTCTGGAGTGATTGCCATTCCTGCATAGTAAGACTCAGAGTATAGACTCTCTGGTGGGTTAGGGAGTGTGATCTCCTGCGCCTTGTGGCATAGCATCCCTCACCTGAGTATTGGCATGAGGCAGGCTACAACAAGAAAGCGCACATGTGGATGCCATGTGTGGGATGGAGTCCTTTGTCTGGAAGGTCACTGACTTCTTCTCAGAGCCTGTGTGACTGCTGGGAGCCAAACGGCCCTGAGGTCTGAAGCCTTGCTGCCTAAGGAGATGGGGAAAACAGGTAGCGCACCTTGACGCAAGCGGTGCAAGACTAAATGGCTGTGAATGGAACAACTTACGGGCAACATTTTCCATTTGCGGCTCCATGTTGAGGTAATTAGGCCAAATGAGCTCAAACTGCTGGAAAACTGCAAGAGCAATGGAAAATAAAAAGGTCACTGTGCATTGCAGGGGTTAAACAGCTGGGCTTAAAAACCTGCAGCGCTCTCTGAATTAAAGGGAAAACTGCAGTTGTTCGATAGGTCTAATACCTCTCAAAAGGACTTCCAAGATGTTTACAACTTTTGCTTATCTCTCTTTATTCATTTCTTCAATCAGGGTTGTTTATACTTCTCTGTAAGTTTGCCTTTAACTTCGTGGTTGATGAAAACTCATCAGGGAAGAGTTCATTCTACCCCATAATTATGCATGTTAGGACCTGGTTTCAACATCCATGCCAAAAGTAACAAAGAGCACAGTGCCCCCTCTTCATCACCCCCTTCCCACCAGCCTTGTGGCAAGTAAGTTCATTTTTAAAATAGTTTAAAATATAAAAAAAGCCCCAGAGACAAAGCAGTTTGTGTCCTCGTGACAAGTTGAGATATCCCATCCCATTTCCTGCCTGGAGCTTGCTTCTTTAAAATACAAAAATTGTGAGGTTTGGCCTTGAAAAATTGGTTTGGCTCAGTTAGAGCTGCGATTTAGTGCTGAACAGGAGAGCTGGCGTAGGTGGGTATGTCCTGAGGGTGTTTTTCTTTGCCATGAACTCTGTAGAGTTTTCCCATGGAGGAGGCTAAGCTCACAGGTATCAGTTGATGCTGTTACTGAGGCTAAGAAGAGGATTAGAGTAAAGAGGCTTTCAGTAACTGAGCATAATTGCGCTATAGCCGTTCATAGTAGAAATAGAAAACTGCTGATGAGAAGTTATGAGGGGATTGGAAGGGATATTGGATTTGGGAAGCAAACTTACATGCACACTTACTCTTGCTTAAAATCTCAGTTATTCTCTAATTCTCCTAATGGGAATGTGTGAGCATTTGTGTTGGGTGATCTGCTGTGCTGTTGTTTTCACACAGGCTAGAGACTCTCTTTTGCTATCTCAGTGTGCTTGGGGATAGATTATTTCTGGAGAAGATGAGAAAATTTTACTCCTGGTTTTGTTCATTTGGTCTTCCTCTCCTTTGTTTGATTTCAGTCTCTTTCTTCCTTCCCCTTAATCCTATGTGACTGTTTTTATCACTTTAGATGTGTTCTTTACCAGGAGCACCTCTCCAATTTTTAGCCTGGCTATTGACAGCAGTAAAAGTGAAGAAGTGACCTGCAAGCCCTCTTCTGTCTCCTTTTCTTTGTCTCCTCTCAACCCTTTTCTGTGAGTACTACTGCTGGGAGGTAGAGTTTGCACCTCCTCTGTGCCTTGTTTTTTTCCCCATGTAATAGGCTTGTGACAAGCAGTTTTGATCATTTCCAGTGAGGGATTATAAGGTGAGGAAATTCATATACAACTCAAATTCCCCAAAACAGGGAGGAAAAAAGCCAGGAGCTATATGTACAATACTATTAGGGACAAGTGAGCCAGGGTAGATTTCTCATCAGCTCTTGAATGTTCTTAGGTGCCCAAATGCAAATGCTCCCTGAAAATTTAGCAGAAAACCCAAGCCCAAACCAATGGTAGTGGATTGAATTGGATCTCCAGAGGGTTCTGTCTCAATTGCTTGGGTTTTCCCTACAAAGATCTTGCTGTAAATCAGTGGTTCTAACAGCTGCAGGTACCCATAAGCTAGAGAGGTCCTAAACATGATCTAGTTGTTCTTTCAACTTGTTAGACAGCAAGAACTGGCATCTTACTGTGTACCACAGAGCAAGTGGTAACTTGTCTGGTACTTGTCTGGTGCTCCCAGAGACTACAATCATACAGGATATTATTGGTAATGGTTAACTGTAAGCTTACCATATGTCTTTCTTTGGAGGAACATTAATACAAAAATAGCATCCAATTCTGGTATGTTTAAAGAGAAGTCATCAGTTTGAAATATGGTTGTAAGTATTTGTATGTGTACTTCTACCCTTGGGTCCTCCTCATTTTTATGATTTAACTACCAAATTCCATTTTTTTTGTTAATTCCTCCCCTCCCCATGAGGTATTTTTCCATACCTATTTTAGTGGTGGGTCAAACAGTGATCTTTTTTCCCAGATGATGCAGAATTTAAAACTTCTTTTGTTTTGTTTTTTTCCAACACTTGAGAAATGTCATTTGTTGGAGTGTTGCCATCTACTGACGAATGAGATGATGAATTGAGTGAGCAAAGATTCTTTTAGGGAAATAGTTGAATCTTATACTGACTTAGGTCTGATAACAAAGCTCATCTCTTCACACTTGAGAAGCTGCAGCAGGTCCAGTGACTACTCTTACCACACATTTGCATTGGTAAGGGCCTGTTTCATTGTTCCATTTAAAAGCTACTATGGCTGACCAACACATCTTGTGAGACAGATATCTCCTGCCTTTAAGTTGATGGCCATGCTGGTACAAGTAGGGCTGATGGATGAATCCTCACCCTGGGATGCCACACCAGACTGCAGTCTCTTTACTGCTGTGAATCTGTATTTGGGAGGGGAGTAAGGCATCTCCATTCAAGGACAGTGCAGTGTGTGATATCCCTGCATTCAAAACCTTTTCCAGTTAGAAAGCTGCAAAGACAAATGCTGGAAAACTTAAAAAACAAAAGGCATCTTTCCGCATAATTTGAGATAAACTCTGATGAAACTGTCCTGCCCAGGTGGGTTTTTCTATAATTTTTGATTTGCCTGGTTTTAGTACATGTGCCAAACTTTGGCTACTTTAATGTAGTTAGTTACTAACTCAGTGACATTCGAGTTGGTTGATTTGCCAACCGACTGACATTAGACAGGATCTGCATTTCATAGAGCAAAAGCTGAACAGAGGGATTGATAAGCTTGGAGGATCCCAGAGCTGACCAGCTCACAATAATAAAGTTGTAATGCCCACTTTCTGTTTACCTTAAGACCCTAGCACAGGTTTTTGCTTCAGGTATAAGCAGTGTCTAGGAGTGTGTTGAAGCAGGATCCAAAGCAGAAGTCTCAGACTTGCATTTCGTTTTAGGCCATTGAGTTCTCTCCTGTGTTGTCCTCATCAGGGTCAGCAGACCAAACTCTTATGCTTAGGATGATGTTTGCCAAAGCCACAAAATAGAATTCCTGCTTCCTGCAGATCCAGCTGTCTGGAGAGATAGTCCGTTATCATAGAATCATGGAATGGTTTGGGTTGGAAGGGACCTTTAAAGGTCATGTAGTCCATGTGTCTAAAGAGCATGGCAAGCACCAAATCTCAGTGCCCAGTGTCCTGCCTGCTGAGCAATGATCTCATATGTGGAGTCAGGACAGTTCACTGGAGAGCCCCACGTGCTGTGGCTTGGGCAGCTTTCAGCCTGGTACTCCATGTGCTGGAGCCTTCTCCCATCAGGAGCCACAGGTCACATTCCTCCCCAGCTCTTACTCTAAAGCAGGGGGCTTTGGTTGCCAAATAAGTCTTTTCAGGCAGGAAGGAATGTTTTGTGGAAGGGATTTACCTGTTAGTGGATTAGGCTATCCCAGAGCCAGCGGCCCTGCCAGCTCCACAAGAACCTGCCCACTGCTGCCTATTCTGAAAGCTGTTCTCTCTTGCACCTCTTGGACCAGGCTCTGCCTGACCTTGCTGTTAGTTGGCAACTTGCTTATTTCCCCCAGGTCTTGAGCAGGTAAGCCCAGGAAGGATGCTGGGCAGAGCTGCTGCTTCCAGGAGTATCATTACATCTTTTGGATGAGAGATATGAGCATAGCTTCAACAAGACTTTACAGCACACTGTTGATTCTTAAGTTGTCCCGGGACCCTCTTAATGTCTAACCAGCTGTGACCTCTTGTGGTTTCAGAATTGGGATCCAAATGCTGAGGTTTGCCTCTCTCTGTCTCAAACCCCTGACACAGTTCATGTGTTTAAGCAGGCATGGAAGACTGTGATCTTCTGGAATTCATTAGCTTCCCCTGCTGCTGCTCTCCCCAGCTCATTCCCCATCTATCAGAGACATTGCTGTGTTAGTGCAACTGGCTTGTCCTGTTGATCACTGCAGTGCTACATGAGGGCCACAGCTTGAGATACCTGTGCTGCCTTCGTGTTGTGCTGAAGCATCTCAGTACAGAAGTGGACTTCATTGACTTAGAAACAACTTCCAAGCCCAGACTGCCTGGTCTTGGTGTTTTCTCCCTTTGCCATGGCTCACTTTGCTCTTCTGTTAACGTTTTTGTTTTCTTGGGACCTTGCAGTGGTGTGGTTGACCTCCCATGGGTCAGGGTAGAGCTACAGCCGTTTCTGCAGCTCCTTGCTCAGCTGTCCGGCTGCCACACCATGCTTGTTTTCCCATGGCAGCAGGACCACCTGCTGATGTCCAGCTCGGCAGAAACCCCAGGGGCTTTAGCTCTTCTTGCAAAGCGCTAACTCGATTATTGGGCTTGGGATTAAAGTGAAGGCTCTGGGAGCAGAGCACAGAGCACGCCGTTAGTCCACTGAGACGTCCGCTTAGCAGCAGGGGTGTGTTTCCTTTGGGTTTCATATTTAGGTTAGAAATGCTTTCTTTTGGGGGCCAAATTGTCATTCTCAGACACTGTAGTCAGTCTTACTATCAGCCCCATGAAGACTGCATGTCTAAAGGAAGTGACAGAAATAGATACGTTTGTTTCCAAAGCAAAACCCTTTGGTCCACAGAAAAGATACCTGCCTCTTGGGAAAGAGGAGAAGGCTCCCATCCCTCCTATTTGTCTGAGCTCAAGGTCTCTTGTCCTTTGTCTTTGCCTTGTTTCCCATCGCTTATCGTTTACTAGATAAACATTCCAGCATGTGTGCAATGCTAGACCACAAAAAAAGATGAAGAAGAGATGGATGCACTGCTGCTTCTCTATTTATAGGAAGAGACGAACCAAAAATGATATGGGAAAATTCAAATCTTTAAATACTGTGGGAGAGATGGATGGAAAAAGGGCTGCTTTCATTGTTCACAGGGTACAGGAGACTTTCTCATGAACAGCTTGGTATAACCCCCTGGACACTTGCTCATACGATGGGGATTTCTGTACACAAACTCCTTTCTTATTTCTGTAGTATCTTACTTGCTTCAGCATATAACTGCCACAGCAGTTGTGCCTTTCTATCGCAGCGTGCTCTTGCCTTCCTTCTTAGTACATTCTGAGCTTATCCTCTGGTGTAACTCACACACTGATATTAGCACTTCTGATACTTTCATTTGTATTCGTGATATTCTTTCTATCCACAGGTTTGCACATTTTCATTCCAGTCACCACTTCATAATCCCTTAAACATTTGAAAATATTCCCTATCTCCTTTCAGAACAGTAGGCTGCCCTAAGATGCCTTTTTTTTCCCTGTCAAATCAGTGAAATCTCTTTCTCAAGCTACTCTCTTGCTGTCTGTGTTTTTCCATGCCATTTTTTATCCTATTTCCAGAAGCATCTTCTCTGAGACCTCCTCCACTAAACATATTCCACTAGCTCTGGTGTTTGAAAAACACATCTTCCCCCATCTTTGACAAAGGAATTGCTGTAATATTTGCTTGCAGATCAATGCTTGCTCTTGATTAAAGATTTTGACTTAGTGCTCTCTGCTCTTACTTCAGAGGTTGGCTCAGACCCGTCACAAGGGGAGAAGGAACTGTTCATTTTTGATTTTCGAAAGGGCTTTTCGTAGCAAGGTGTAAAAGTGGGAAGCATGAGGGTAGAGTGTGATGCTGCCTCGGATGCAGTGAGGAATTTAAGGCATGCGACTGAGGGTGGGAACTGAGATCTCACCAAAGCAGGCAAGATGCAGAGTGGGCAAGAGCTTCCTATTTGTTCCTGTACCCTTCTAAATGTCTTGTCCCTGCACATCTAGAGCAATGTTGACCTCAGCTGCTCTTTCTGCCATGAACTCTTTCACACTGCTCCTGTTGCCCATAAAATGTTTCCTAGCATTATCTGCAAAGCATTCCCCTCAGATCACCTCTGTTGTGACACCTGCAGGAAACAGCCGTTTCGCAATGGCCAGACTGCCAGGCCAACTTGCTGGTATTTGTATTTACTGAAACAGTACATCTGATGAAACACATCAGTGCTTGAGACAGTCAGACTGTCCCTGCCTTCATCTTCCTGGTCCTTCCACCTCCTGCTCCCTTGCCCCCAGTGACCCTGGGGTACTCTGGCCTCTCTCATCCCCACAATACCATGGCTCCCACTATGGATTACCATACAGGAACAGGCAAATTACTAGGTAGTCTAATGAGCTGGGGTAGAAATGGTGGTTTGAGCACCAATTCAAGTGCTACCACAGTGGAAATAACATGAATCTCATTTGCAGTTCCCAGAGTTCTTCCCTTTCTTTCTCTTCTCCCTTCCCTATATTTTATTTCTGTTGATAAGTCTCTAAATGCTGCCTTTAAAAAAACCACTGTTGCCAACCACTAATTTCAGCTTTCCTTAGAAATATACCCGTGTGGGATCCAGTGCTCAGAGTTCCTCCCAGGGTTGCATCTGCTCTTGCTTTCTGCCCAGAGGAGCCCTGGGTACTCTGTTTGGTGATGCACCCTCTGTGCTCTCCCTGGCCTGGGGCTCCTCTGCTTTTGAGTTCTGTCATTTGACCACTTTACGTGGTGGTGAGTCTTCATACTTGTCATGTAAGCTCTTGCTAATGGCACTAGGAAGAATACTTTTATTTTGCAGGGACTAGCAATTTGATTTCAGGCTTTTAAGTCTTGGTTATTGTATAGGGTAAGGAAGATTGCTTAGTATTTGGATGAAAAACTTCCAGAAAATAATGTGGTCTATCGATTTGTTTTATTTTTAGCTTGCTTCCAAGGACTACTTCTGACGTCTCAAGAAAAGGTATCTTAAAAACAGTAAGCCTTTTGTCTGTAGAGAGCTCAGCTGTACAGAGTTTAGCATTCCCGCTGAGCATTTTTAGCAGCTCACAAATCGAAAAAGGTTGAAACTATTGTTGCAGTCAATTTGGCAAATAATTTTCTTTGAGTTGTTGCGCTGCATAAGTATTTCACTGTCCTGCCAAGAGCTGTTGTTCTGCCAGACATGTCATCATTTCAATGAATAATAGATCTGAGCTCCTGATCACTTGTGGTCGTAATAGAACTTGGTGTTCCTGTGAAGCTGGATAGATTTGGAGTTCTTGGTCCCAGGATCTAGAGCTAGCCTTGTTCTGTTGTCACACTGCAGTCATCACACCATGATCTAGTCTTGTTCTTGATCAGAGGGTAATACCCTTCCTTTGTGCCAAGTGGCTGAACCCACTATATTGTTGGTAATTTTCAGCCAGCAAGAAGGTGATGATGTTGTGAAGTGGGTCAGAGATCTGAGAGATCTGTAAAGTTTTTGTAAGAAAACTTTGAAATGTTACTTACAAAACTTCAGTTGAGTTTATTCATCTTCAGTCCCGTTTGCTCTTCTGGGTATTTGATGCAGCAGGAATCACAGGGCAGGAGAGAAAACATTGCTTAGCCTCAACAGCTTTTTGATAAGAAGGGAATCCAGTTGCCATGGGAGTCAGCAGGTGAGATGCCGCCAGCCTTTAAAGATTCAAAGGAGGCGAATTCTGTTCCTGTCAGTAATTAATCTTCATTTCTGGAAAGCTATCTGCCAATCCTGCTATACACAGCTATCAGCGAGGCTCTCCACTAACCTCTATGGACAGTGCCTACTCCAACCTTTCCCCATTCAGACCCCCCTCTTGGTTGCTTTATCTGGTTGATTCCACCTCATGCAAAGTTGTAACCCTGAGATGCAAGGCTGGGTATGCCATCACTTCAGTAATTTTATTGTACTTCAGAAAAAACCTTGAGCTGTTTATTGTCCAGGTCATCCAGGGTTCTTGGATGTGAAACTGCCACAAAAGAACCTGGCCTTTATTGCTGAAAACTCCCATTTTCATAAAACCAGGATTCTGTACCCATCAAGAAAGGCATTCAAGCAGAGTGTTGGGCTGGATGTTGAAACATGCTCCTGTGACAGCTTTAAGTACTGCACTTTAAGTGCTGTGAATGGAGACTCATGATATAGTATAGTGCTTGAACAGATGTAATAAGACTGGATTGAGAGTTGTTCACTTAAAAAACAAAAAGAAAGACAGAGGTATTCTTCATCCATTTTACTAATTCCCCTGGGGGCATGGAAAAAGTCTTTAAATTTATCCATTAAAAAAGAAAGATACATATTTTCTGCTTGCTTTGTTTTCCTCAGCTTGAACATTGAAATAGATTACTCAATTTTACATTTATCTGTCAGTTGAATGTAAGAAATGTGGTATTTGGGACACCAAACCATGGAGGAGTAAGTAGCGAGTAAAATTCAGACCCCTCACACTTGTGCAAATAAGTCTTACGAAGAACTTTTATCACCTTCCTGTAGCTATCAAAATATATTTCTTTAATATAGAAGGGGCACTATAGTGTGCAGCACTCTCACAAGGGTAGCAGTTGTGGTAGTAATTTGAAATGTTTCCTCTGAAAGAGCTTTAAATGCCCAGCACCTTAGTGAAGCCGATGGTGGACTAGCTGTCTCTTAGTGAGCATCTTGGACTCGTCTCCTAGTTTGTTTATTTTGTTGTGTATTTCTTGTGTCTGAGAAGTTCTCAAGGGAATTTACCATTCAGCATTTCATACCGAGATTATCATAAATCCAAGAGCTTTTTTTGTCTGCTTTGTCTACTTTATGGCAAAGCTCACTGGAACCTCAGTTCATTTTTTTTGTCGTGTGTGACTTCAGTTCCATGAACTAATATTAGTAATACAGTGAGGAGACATCTATATATAAACACAGGGTTTTGTATGTTTCCATATATACTCATGTTTCTATATATAAGCAAAATGCTTTCCTAGGAATATTTAAAAACATTTGTCACATTTTGTCGTGTATTTTATGGTGGGAAAGTGTAATCGGAAAAAATGCATTTAGATCTTGTGGGACAGTAAGGTAAAATAGCTACTTGTGTGAACTGGACCTTTTTTTAGATGCAAGCACTACAGAAATAGCCAAGTGATAGCCCCACTGTGAACTCAAAACGCATTTCCTTTTCACCAGGGTTTGCTGGGCTGTTTGTCTAACCCTTGTAAGGACAGTGATGCAGTGTGTGCAGCCGGGCTCCCGGCTTCTGCAGGCACTGGAAGGATAGAGACCTTCACTTGTATCAGCCTGCTGTGTGCAAAGATCATACATAGTTCATCTTCTTCAGACCAAGTGTGTATTTGAGCTCTACTTGGAAATACGCAGTGTTTCAAGTAAATAAATCGTGTGCAGTATAAGTAGAGTTTTATCTAACAATCACATTTATTCATGGCTTTCTAGCAAATCTGGTTTGTTGGGGTTTTTTTTGTCTTTACTTTGTTGTGAAGGAATGAAAACCTCTTTCATGTAAGTGGAAATTAGAGTAATACTTTGAAGTTTGTTGTCTGCTGTCATTTGGGGGTCTGGCACAGGGTCTCCACTGTCACTGCTGTGGGGGAGGTTGCTCGGATGTGGGTTATTTGGGGCTTTTTGTCTGGTTGGGTTTTTCTCTTGTTTTGGGTTTTATCAGTTTATTTTTTTCCTTACCTTAGTCCTCCATAGCTTTGAAAGTCATTGAGTTAGAAAAGTCAGAATACCATGTTTATACAAATGTCATAAAAATGTGGTGTGTAGGTGAGGAAATCTTTCCTGTTGCTCCCTCTGTGGTGGAGATGAGAGCTCAGCCCTGAGCTGTTCTGTGAAGGCAGCATCACCTGGCCTGTAGCTGCGTTTGTGGAGGGACCTTTTCTGAACAGGCAGAAGATGTAAAAATGAGCCCAAGAGCACTGCAGGCCAAAAAGACAGGGTCTGGGAGAAAAGGTGCAGATGTGTTGCTATTGCAGTAGGAGATGAAGAGGGGAAAATAAGGGCGTTGCAGTAGGGAAAGACAGGAAATGCTGCTTAAAAAAACTCAAACCAAACCAAACAAACCCACCATATATATATCTATATATGTATATATATAGGTATATATCGATATCTGGCTGTGAATCTTTAGCTTTTCCAAACTCTCTCATGCCCCAGTCCTTGTATGCTCTCCTGTGAACTACATACTGCAACACACATCCGTTCTGCTATTGTTAATATGCTAGATAAATACTGTTGTTTATACTATAGATTTAAGTGCAAGTCTCAGAGCTTAGTAGACTGGTTTTCTGGTTGAGGTTCGTGTTGATGTTTTTGTATGGGCATACCCAGAATGTTTGTCACAGAAAATAACAGTGAAGCATGCGTATATATGTTGCGTGACCTGGTTGACCATGTATTTTATAGCAGAGGTTAGAGCTGGTTTACTTTAGTGTTTATTAGGATGTAGAGGAATTCAGCCTAATCCCAGCTAGAAATAAACAAATGCAAGGCAGAAGTCACGGCAATAGGACATCATTGCTTTAAGGCCATTTCCACGGTCAGAGGGTTTTAGGGATGCAAGGATGCTGGTATGGTGGACTGTCTGAGCACTCCTGGTGTTGGCACAGATTTGTGAGCAAAGCTGTGTGGATTGCTTTAGTTTTAATTCACCCCCTGCCCTCACAAGGAAAGCTAATTTGACCTGTGCCAGTGGGTTCAACCATGGTAATTGAGGTTGTTTCCCTAGCTAGTGGAGTTGTGCTTTACTATCACTCTCATCAGAGTGTTGCAGAAGGAGCTGGGTCCATCAGGTCAGTGGATTGTAGCTGTACGTATCAAATTGTCCCTTGTGAGCTCTTACTGTCCTGAGAAACTTTAATGCAATGCTATTACATGGTGTTAGTAGAAAAGTGCATTTGCCTAGGCTTAGATAAAATCATAAAGATGCTCTGACAAACGCATTTACGTGGACAGTCTTACAGAGGCAGTAGAGATCTGCCCCTTGCCAGAGGAGATCGGATGAAAAAGTGTTCTGCTCCGATCAAAAGCCCAGCTCCTTATGAGAAGCTTTGCTACAAAGCTTGCTCTGGAGTAAAATTATCAAAGTAATAAATAAATAGTCCCAGAAGTCAGTGATATCAAAGCTAAGTTCTTAGGTCATTTGGGAGCAAATACATTCAGATTCACTTTGGATGGGGCTAAGATAATGACAGACTTCTGCAGAATACCAAAGAAAACAGAGTTGGCTTCACTGTATCTTCCCTGAGCTAAACAGACAGATCATGAAAGGAATACTATCCTGGCCAAATTCCTGTTACATCACTAAAATACCACATCACTTTATGGTGAATATTTGAGAAGAATAATATTGTAGATGCGAGTTGCATGTAATCCCCTGTCATCCCCACCCAGCAGCTAGAAAGCTGTTGAGCCACCTTGATTTATGTGCCATCTTTGAAATCATTTTGGCCTGAATTTTAGATTAAAACAATGAGCACCCGTTCCACTAATTCTTTTTATTGTTGACTTGCTTCTTCAAATGCCATGCTTAATGTCTCTGTCATTGGGTTAGGAAAACTGTGATAAATAATGTAGGAAAATATTTTAGTAAAATCTGGGGACAGGTTCACCTGAAATAAATCAAGGAATTGCTTAAAAGAACATAAAGTAGACCTATGAAAGGCAACTGCTCTTGTTTACTCATTACAGACTGTGTTCTCAGTTCCAAACTGATTTTCTTCACAATCCGGGCATATCCTGTTGAGCCTTAATCTTACGGAGTAAAGGAACAATTCATCACAGCAAAACCAGTGGTGGCAAGTTCACAAATTCAGTCTCCTGCTTTAGATGCCTTTTCTCCTCTTTGTTTTTATCTCCTGTGTCTTGGTGCTCTTTACCTTATCTCCAATGATTGCGGCTGAAGGAGCAAGGCTTTGCTGTCTTAGCTGAGAGGTTTCCTTCCACCTTCAAGAGCTGTGGGCAAACTCAGCCTACCAGAGGGCCATGCAGGGTGGCCCAAAGAAACACTAATCGGATGATTGTTCAAAAATGAAAACTTAAAAAAGTTGCTTTATAAAGTCAGTAATTAAAAATATCCATGGTGTAATTCCACAGAGCTGGGTCTTTGAAGTCTCCATTTCTAAAATCTGACCCAGTAATACCATTTTTGAGAAAATTAATCTTGCCTTCTGTGGGTGAAAGGATGATGTCGGGTTACTAGTTCACTTGAAAATCTGACATGTATGAGTAATTGAAAACCCCGAGGAACAAAGCCAGTCATTCTACATTTGTTCTTCAATAACAGTAATAATGAATTCAAATGTACCATCAGTACTGTCACTCTTTCAAACAAGGCAGTTTACTGTAATCTTTTACTTTCCTGGAGATGCTGAGTCAGCATTTGAACTAATTCTTTTGATCTCTTTGCATTATAGGCCTTTAAAGTAACATGTCATCAGGGTAAAATCTACTTAAATCCTTAGCAAAATGCAAAATCATGTTTGGTCCCCCCCCGCCCCCTCCCGTTTATACATTACTGTATTAGTATTCTGCAAAACCGCCCATGGTTTGCATTCAGGTATCTGCTGTGCCCAGAGCAGGTGCTCTTCTGTCTGTTTGCTGCCGTGTCAGACAGTTTCAGCATGTCTTTGAGTGGTTTCAGTGATCTCCTGACCATATACATGGCTGTTGATCAGTGCATGTTCTCGTTGAAGAGGCATGGGACCAGGATTCAGCTCTGCTCTGTGCCGTTAGCTAAAATTGCCCCAACGCAAAGTGGAGATGCTGCTGGTGGCTTCAGAAGGTTGGAAATGGTCTCTCCAGTTTCGGTTCTCTGATCCATGTCTTTGAGTCTGTTATGACACTTTGCTAGATTTAGGTGTGCCATACCTTTAAAGAGTCCCTTTCCAGCCAGACGATTCCTTCCCGTTGAATTTGCTAACAGTCTAACAGTTGTGGGGCAGCTTTTGTGCATCGTTACATCTCATGGGACCTGACCCAAACAAGAAGACAGTGGGAGAAGATTGTGTTTCTTGTGCCTTCAGATTGCTGCAGTATACTTCATTTTCTGCTGAAGGGATTGAAAGTTGGTTTGTAATGGTGACTGCTCCAACACAGTGTGTGAATTGGTCCCCCCATGTTACAAATATACACCGTCAGAGCATGAGTGCTCATACAACCCCAATGCTATGCTTGTGGGAAGTCAAGGTCGCTGGTGCTGGTTGTGCCTACAAGCATGTTTATCCCATGGCTTTGCTCCCTGTGGAAGCATATGCACATTAGTGGTTCTGGGGTTGTATAAATCCTGCTTGGTGAAGGATGCTGTCAACAATAGAGAAAGAAAGAACTTTTAGCTTTTTGTTAGGCTTCCCCCAGCCTCTGCTGCAATATAAATTAGAAAGCCTTGTGCTGAGCTTGAAAAATCTGACAGTGCCATTGACCAGCCAGGGTTTTGAGCTGCTGGAATTGCAAACTGCATGTGATATAAATGGCCTGAAGTAAAAACAGGTCATTAAAATAGAATGTTAATGATCTTAGTTGTTGGCAACACAAGAACCTTTTTAAATTTATGTCCTAAATAGTGAGCTGGAAGTAAACTAGAGGACCTGATGATGGTAGTAAAAGAACCCAAAGATAATATATGCAGCCCCAGTTCCTTTCATGACCCACAGCCCCAAGATGCTGCTCTTCCTTTTCAGCTCATACGCTTTGCTTGCAGCACGGTTTAGGTCCTTATGTAAGCACACTGGCCTCAGCTAACCTCCTCCTAATGTCCAAACACATTTCTGTTGTGCCTTCTAGTACTTTACCTTTGTCGGATTTAAAGTCTCATGGTGTAGATGCCAAAATCTAGAAACTCCCCAAATTAAACTCAGTTTGTTCTAGGAATAGAGGGAGGCAGGATTGGAGGGAGGATTAGATCAGTAATATTTTCGGCTGCGATGATACAGAAGCAAGGGTTTTGTTTCTGTTGGTGTCGTGTTTTGGTTACCTGAACATCAAAGTCATTTGAGTTCATTGCTGCTGACTTCTATTTTTGTTGCTCATAAACAACTCTTGACGTTCCTGTTTTTATTTAGTGGATTAACTGTTGGTTAGTGGAAGCAGCATGTTGGACAGGTAGATTGATGGAGGAGACTGACAAGGTCACAGTTTCTCTTCTGCATCCTTATGAAGGGCTCAAGAAATTGTCCCCCCTAGGACAGGGGAGAGGGAGGAATGTGGGGTGGGCACAAATCATAGTAGCAATGCAAAGCTACAGGAGACACTGAACAGGCCAGGACAGATGTTTGTTGTTGCTATGGAGTCCCCAGGCTGGACTGTACATCTCTCTAAGGAGATCAGCCCGAATTCAGCAGCAGGCCAGCACCCAGACCCCACTGGTGCCAGAATCCAGGACTTCTCCTCTGTATCTGCTTACTGCTGCCCTGAGGTTTGGAGAGGACCTGGAGCTTTGAATTTAGCAAACCCAAGGTTTGGCGCTCCCTCTGCTGGATGCATTTTTGTTGGCTGGTTCCCTCTTTTTATCCCTGAAGGAATGCTGAAATCAGTGGAGACAATCTTGAACAAACAGGGAAGTAATAAAATTAGCATGGCTCCTTTTTAGGGTCCTTGGACGCTAAGTAAAAATCCTCACTGACCGCGTTGTGGAGGTGCAAGTCAATAAGGAGATGCATTTCTTACACTTCTTTTCAAAAGGTCATTACTTGCCTTGGGAAGTGGAGACACAGGGAAAATCACATGAGTTTAATTCATACTTCACTATCTTTTTGAATGTGGTGTGGAAGACTTGAGCCAGGACGAAGAATGACTTCAGTATTCCGTTTGCTTGCCTCAAATTTTATCTGAAATTTTTGTTCTGCAGTAGCCCAAATAGTGATAGGTCTCTCTGCAGACTCAATACTTCCTCCTCTCATTGTTGCCACCTCTTCTCTCAATGCTAGTTTGCTGCACTCCCCGAAGTGCTTCCTTGGTTTGTTTCTTAAACTACCAGCCTGTTTCTCATCTCAAGGCACCAGCATTCTGATATCACAACCTTGTACTCGGGTTAGAGCCTCAGATGTCAAAAAACACTTTGCTTTTGGGGGTTTTCTCTCTCTATTGTTATGTTTTCCACCTCTTCCTCTCCCACTTTAGATCCAGTAGATACTTCTCTAGTGTGTTAGCTTCCAGTTTTGGGAAGTAGCTTGTGTTTGTCCATTTACCAGGCTGAAATCAAATGCCCAACACTGAGAGCAGCCCAGCTAGTAGTCTGTATCTTACACCCCTGTGCACCATGGTTATTGTCAATCCCAGCCATATCCAGCCCAAATTCCCTACTGCATAAGGACTTCATGGCTAGAAATCACTGGTGCACTCTTCATGGCAAGGGAATCATTGCTAATGTTCAAGGAGTTTCTAAAACTTTACCTCTCCACTCCTTAGTTTTGTTCTTGCTGCCTGCCTACACCTGATAATAGTTTTCCCTAAATGTCCTCTCTTCTCCTAATTCTTCCCTAAGATTTCCACTTCAGTAGCAGAGGTGTGAGTTGAAAGGACCTTTTTCTCAAGTTATTCCTGGCTCCCAGCTAATTTCTTTTGCTCATGGACCTGAGGTGAGTTCAGTTCAGTTGCATGTAAAGCTGCATCAGGTAGCAGCTTTCTAGAGCTATGCTGTCACTCTTAGAAGCAGCAGCAAAGTAAATTAAGTTTGACAGCGTGCTTCTCACCAAGATCTGACCAGAATGGATTGGAGTGCCTACACCAAATGATAGGCTGCTGGAGGTGGAAAATGTTAGCTCATTGCTTCTCTTCCATGCCATGGGGCAGCAGAGAATTATTGAGTCCTTTCTAGGAGCTTCATCTAGTCAAATTTTCAAAGGCACAAGTAACTGAGCTTCTGCCATTTCCCTTGGGAAAGTATTCCTTACAAATACAATTCACTGTCAGGAAATCATTCTGAAACTCTCCCTAATTTTGACTTTTTTTGGTGTCCTCCCACTAAAATGGGCTTTAACACAAAGAATCTATTTAAAGCACTGCTTCTTTATTTTCCTGTGAAGGCTGATGTGGTTTCTAGTTAATGTTTGTACGAGACTGTAAGCTCTCCAGTTTAAAGGCAAAGAATCACCATATTCACTGTGGTTGTGCTGATACTTTCACTTGTTTCCTTGAGGGTCTGGATGAGTTTCATGTGGCTGTATTAAATGGATGTTAATGATTGGGTTCCCTTCCCAAATAGGTATTAAAAAATGGTGTGTTTTGCTGCTGAAAAGAGCAAGATTTAAAAAAGTAGTTTAAATCTAAATTATGTTTGTGCCAAAGGTTTGGGTTTCTTTTTATTCTGTGAATGGTATTGTGTTGTGAACCCAAACGCAGTCTACGGCAGTTAGTGGTGGTGAGTAAGAAAGCAGCAGTCTGATTTCCCTATTGAAAATAATCAAAGTGCGAAAGCAAACAGCATGAATGCAAATTTCTGCTAATAGAAGAGAGATTTAATGTCCTTGAACTGTGCTGCAGTAAAGAAATTTAGGGAAATACTTGTTACTTAGGTATAATTGCTTGCAAGCCAGTGCTATTCCAGAGGACATTGTTTTTCATGGTTAAATTATACAAGACATTTAAAAATAGATTGTTCTGCATAATACATTGTTGAATCTGTAAATCTCACTGACAGACTAAATAGTTTACCTTTGTAGAAATCAGTCAGAACCAAAACAATCACTTAAGAATAAACTGGGAGAGTTCTCAGAAGCACACATCATTAGTTAGCAAATTCAAGGGCAGCTAAACACCTCCTGGGATTTTTCTCCACGTCATTGTAGGCATATTAAACAGGTTATAGCTTAATGTTCCAGGGCACTCACCAACAGCAAATGGACTGAGATTACTGATTTTAACAAAAACGGACTAGCCTGATTCTAGTTTTACCACAAAATGACTTCACAGGCATCTTCTGTTTTATAAAACAGTGCTTTGATTTAGCACTGATTTTTTGTTAATAAAAGGAAACTGAGGGCCTTTTGTGATATCTGATTCTTGCATCAGGAAAATAACATTTACAAATCTTCCCAGATACTAAGCTCATAAACCTACTCCTGCAGAAATAGAGGAATCTCTAGTTGCTTGTTCATGATATAAGCTTATATATGTTACGTGTAGGTTGTTACCTATTGCTCAGAGCCCCTGGGTTATGCCTCTGCTGCTGGACCGCTTCCTGAGCTTTGGCTTTAAAGCTATGCCAGCAGTATTATAATTTCTGCAGTGCATTCTGGCTAGTAGTATCATTTTGCCCACTTTTGGTCCTTGCTCTAAATGCACAAATGCCTAAGGGTCAAAGGGTGATATTTATTTTTTCCATATCTTTTTCAAGGAATGGTCAAAGTACCCGAAGAGAATCAGTATTTTGAGCATTTCTTCCAGTGCTGTTCTGCATGGTCAATCACATGGACTTGCAGGAGCTCATTTTAGATTCAGTGACTCATGCGGATTTCACTAAGCATCTTCATGTTTCTTAATTAGCTTAATAAATTAATCAGGAGTTGCGGTACTGAGCAAAATCCAAGCTGAGTGACAAGATATTGGGCAATGGGATGAGATTGGATTTGCTTTTAATAAAACTCCTTGGTCCTTTAGTTGCCCATGAATGCCACTGGAAAATTAGCATTTGTTACAACTTCTGTCTGAAGCCATGTACACATATAAGCTCCATGGGCTCTTGCTGACAGTTGCTGTAGATGGGAGAAGCTGAGGCAGAAAGCAAATGCTGCCTGCCTAAGGCCAGAGAGGAGTTGTGGGTCAGAACACTGTCCACAGTTCTCTCTTGGTGCTGCTTATTACCCATCACTTGGGTAATTTCTGCCTTTATCATCAGATCTGGCAGTGTTGCAGAACTGCCTGCTTGCCAAATATCATTGTATCAACACTTAAAGCAAGTGATTAAAGAAAGATAAATGTCATAGATGTAATGTACTTAGAGACCGTAGCCAGAAAATCAGTGAGGTATAGAAATTATTTATATCATTTCCATGCATGCTTGTTCTCCCTGTTTTATTTGTGTTCTGCTCTCAGAGCCCTAGGATTACCAATAAACAGTCCAGGTTTCCTTACCTGGATGTTTTCTTTATTCAGCTTCATGTTGGGGTATGTATTGTATGTCCTTAGCTGAAACCTCTCCCAGTTGGATATTTGTATTGACAAATACCAGTGGCCTGATAAAGTCTTTGACTAAAGCTGTAGCAAGTTTCTGTTTAAAACACTCAGAGGAGTCATTATTTTATTCACAGGTCACTTCTAAAGTTGAGCACATGCTGTGTTGTGCTCTTTTACGATGTATTAAGTCTTTGCACTCCTCTGGCTTTTCCTTTAGCCTTTTCTGCCTTGATTACTTCCATACGTGGAGGGTATTTTGCAGCTGTCTGTGCAGCAGTCTGAAAGAGCAGCCAGTCTGGGAATGCATCTTCGTGACACCTCCGTCACCAATGCCGATGTTTATTCCAGTGTCTCATGATTTCTGGCAAATTATTGCATCTGGATCAAAATTAACTTGCAAAGACCCAAGAACCATAATTTTTGGATCTGGTCTGTTTCATCAAGTGACTGCATGAGCGTTGGACCCGTTGCAAAGGAAGGAGAGGACTTAGGGAGCAAAAGATGTCTGCTTTTTAAATGCAGCCCGATTAGATTGGCTTAAATTCATCTGAACCCCGGCAAAGTGATGGATTCATGAAAGTTGGGAACAGGAAAAGTCAAGAGGGAAGAAAGGTTAATGTCAGCCTGGGTTTGGATAATTTATCTATTTTCAACAGATAAATTCTCTGAAACAGATATTTTTAAGAGCTGAACATTGATTCTACCCACCAAGAAGTCCAGTGATTTTTGAAACTGACAGGTTTCAATGGCCTTGATACTTTGGGTGATACATAAAAAAACCAAAACTTAAAAAGGAGAGATTATGACAGAGCCAGAAAAATTGTTTCTAGCTGTCTTTTTCATTGTAGAAAGTGTAAAATGCCCGATACCCATCCATAACTAATTCCTTACCAGCTCACTTTGCATAAGAGAGCAGTAGGTGGTACGGATTTCGGTAGTTTCTCTAAGGTGCTGCGGCTGCTAAAGTTGGGAGAGAGAGTGCAATATATTTTAGTGATCCTAAAATCATGGTGGAGACCAGCCTGGTGGAAAGGGCATGCAACTGGTTTTGTGCCTGAAAGTCATGCACGATTTCCCATGGTTTTAAAATCCCTCAGGTTCTTCCCCAGTCCCATTTCCATCCATCTTTCCCATTGCTTGTAGATGTGTCCAGGTTGCCACTGTTAGAAAGACTGTCCTTTTCAGAACGTAAAATTTAATCATTTAGTTCAGCTCTGTCATAGGCAGCACAGAAATGGAGGAGAAGGTGCCAATGTAGTGATTCTGATAATTGTTTGTTGTTTTTTAATTCATCCACTTGTACAGATCTGAGCACTCCTACCATTTACTAATGTGTGAGAATGGTAATCCTGAGGAATTAGCATCTGAATGAGCAGGTGCAAATGAGCTGCTCTGGTTTGTGATAGAAAAGGTTCTTGAAGGAGTCATGTTTTCTAACTTGAAAGCACATGTGCTGTCTGGGCAGCCACTGGGAATTAAATTGCAATAGTTGGTTTGTCCATGTGACCTTTTTTTGTGCCACCAAGTTCTTCTTGAACATTGTTATATTGAAAAGATATTATTGGAGTAATTTATTATAGGGGAATAGCACTGATAATAGTAGTTAAATCTTTCCTGTTTTTATGAAGTCACCTTCTTTGTTTTCATACTGTTCATTGAGCAGTGAAGAGAACTGGAAGTCTTGCAAGGAATGCAGAGAAATAAAACCTGGCACAGAGAGAGACTTTGAGTACAATATGAATGTTGGTCCTTTAAAATCACAAATCATCTTTCTATTAATTCACTGTAGAATAAGGTCTCCTCAAGATAAGACTCAGCAGTGCTGTGGAGTTGGTATTTAAAGTATGTCCATCTGCATCTAAACGAGTAGCTCCAAGACAATCAGATTATGCAGTAGTTACTTTGGTGAGAATATCGCCTAAGTGGAATGGAAACTTCATTTTGAGTCTAATATTAGACCCTGCTTTGGAAAATTCCTTTTAAATGATCACAAGCTGGGAATAGCAAAAGAATTTAACTTTCGACAGACAGCATTCACCAAGAATTTGTTTTTAACTGCTTATGTTGGGTCCCTGGGAAAGCAGATGTGAAAAACTTACCAAAGTGAATTGGCTTGACCTGATGCAATGTTTATATCGGTAGTTGATAAGTTTTCCTCCCTCATCTAATTTGTTTGGGATATTTTCATTCTTTAAGCATGAGTAAGTCTGGGTTGGAATAGTTTGAATGCTTTTTAGTCTAATAATCTGAATCTTAAATCATGCAGACGTTATTGCCTATAAAGGGGTCTAAGCAAAGTTGAACTATTTTGGTTATCTTCCACAGATGGGGAGAAGAATCGTTTTTCAGACTAAGGAAGAAGAATGTGAGACAATGTTGCTTACCTTCCAATAATTCAGGAAGCATATTAGTATCTGCTGTATTTATACTTCAAAATGCAGCTTGTATTTGGTGAATCCTTAGAATGCATGTTATTTTTTATGCAGCTTTACAAAGGACTGGCTTTCAATGGCACTTAGGGAAGTTGGCAACCAAGGATATCAAAGCAGATTCATTATATTATTATTATTGTTGTTCCTGTAGCAGAAAAGACTTTAGGAATTACAGAATACACTGTGAATGATGCACAGCTCCGGGATCTTCAGAGCCACTGGTATATCTCATCCTAGCTCTTCTCTTTGTTGATCAGACGCTGTCACTTTGAATATTTTAATTTATTCCTAAATAAGCCCCCACACTCCTACAGAGCATGATTATATAAATTACTTTTGAGGGAGGGAGGAGAAAAAGACAAGCTCATAAATGGGGCTGACCTCTTCTTCCCAGCTCTCCCCTGTCCTTGTGCTTCTGTGGTTTGGCCATTGTTGCTGTTGTTTCCAAGCTTGAGGAGAATGTCTGCAGGAACTTGCTGCAAAGGAGGGCTTCAGCCTGGCCTTCCCTCTGCCAGTGTGTGAGACAAGAAGTGGAACAACTGTCAACAAGATAATATAATTAATTCAATGCCAGGGTGACAGTTTCACTGTGAAAGACATTAGAAAGAGAACACTGATCTCTTCAGCTTTTCTCCTTTAGTGTGTTATGTGGATTTATGTGACCAGGAATGCATTTCTCAGACAGAAATCAGATTATGATTTTAAGCATCTGTTAAACTTTGCCTGTTCTCTCATGAAGCCTGACACCAACCTTTTTGTCTTTTTATTTATACCTGGTTGTCTATAACTCTGCTATAATTTCTGATCTTTCAGGATTTTCTAAAATGTCTAAATTGCTGCTCTGTCTCCTTGCAGGCAAGTCTCACCTGGCGATAGTACAAAGAGTAAACAATGAAGGAGAAGGGGATCCTTTTTATGAAGTCCTTGGAATTGTCACTTTAGAAGATGTGATTGAAGAGATCATCAAGTCTGAAATTCTGGATGAAACAGATCTATACAGTGAGTAGAAATATTTGCACTTTGTAGACAAGGGGGAGGACTCCATCCAGCAGCAGTTGTGTCTAATAGCTGTGTTTTGAGAGATGTTAAGTCGCTGATTTAAAATCTCAGTGGTCAAAATGACCTGCAGATCCCTCAGATGGCCAAAGTAATTTTTGTTTTTTGCAGCATGGGCACTTCACCCCTTTATGCTGTATTAATTCAGAAACGTTCCAAGGGGAATGGAGTCTTTTTAGAGTGTCTCTCTGTCACTCATTCAGAAAACCTGAGAATGGAAGGTTGTCTTCAGGGCTGAAACCAAACATGTCCTAAGATTATCCCTCAGTACAGCTCCTTCCTTCCTTTCTGTTAACATCTGTTGACGGAGATGATGCTGCAGTCCCACCATTACCTGGGACTTGAGAGATCTGGTCTCTCTTTTTTCCCAGTTTCGAGTTTGTCTGGTCTTTGGCCAGTTACCTAAAGTGTCTTTGCTTCTGTTACCATCTGCACAATCTGCCCTGTGCATATGGGACTTCCTTTCTGTCATTCTTTATCTGTCTTAGCTGTGCTTTGATCACATGCTGGCAGATGCTATATTTTACTGTGTGTTTGCGTGTAGCACAAGGATGTCTCTAGTTCTGTTGTAATAGAAATAATTTAAAATATCTTTAAGACTGCTCAGCTGTCCTTTGCTTTCTTTTTCTTGCCTCTTGAAAGGGATCTGAATGTTTCTAAACCATCTTTTTCAGGCCAATGCAAGCATCCTCTATCCTCCATCTAAGTCAGATGCAAATGAGCACTTTTTTCTGTGGAGTAGACATACACTTCTACTTTTCCTAATATATTCTTATTGCCTGAACTACTTTCTGTAGCTGGTCAGCATTTTACCAGTATTTATGTGCCCAAAGGTTCATGTAAATCACTGTTGTGTTTTACAATATGCTAAGCAGTCTAATTATTATGCGAATCACAGAAGTCTACTTAGTATCAATTTCTTTTCATACCTTCACAAATGAATTGTTGGGCTAATCAGTAACAGCATAATGCTTTTACTGGGTGAATTCAGACTTTCTTTTATACTCTATAAAGATCCCATCTTTGTATCATCACCTTTGAGGTATTTCCCAGTTTCTGTGAGTGAAAAAACATTGCATATGCTTTTTCAGTGTTTTTTTCCCCCTTGCTGTTAAGAGAAATCATGTAGATCATGCGGTGTTCTTCAGGATGAAGAAAAGCTTTGACAATAACATGTTAGAGGGCAAGGAAATGAGAATTTAATTCTGAAGACTTCATACATTTACAAAATAGAGCTGGTGAACATGAGTTCATTTGAAAATCTGCTTCCTGAGAAGGTTTCAGTATTGAAAATTCCTGGTTCAGAACAGGCGGGAAACTTCACTTCCTAGGCTCCCTGGAGAATGCAGGAAGTTCTAGGGGGTGACTGCTCTTACATACCATGAAGATGAACTTTTAAGTTTCTTTATGAAACACTGCAGTTCATTCCACTGTTTAGATTGAAGGAAACTGTAGCAGTAAGAGAGCAGAAATCCAGAGAAGCCGTGAGTATCATAGAAAGTGTGGTAGATTTTGGATTTGGGCAGATTGATGTGCTGTAACCACTTACAATTGGTGTAGTGATGGGAACATGCTTTGGGTTTACTGAAGGTACCTAATTGTCCATGGTATGTTAAGGCAGCTCATTTTTTATGTTGCTATCAGTGTGTCAGTGCAAGTAACCCCATGTAGTACTAAAGTTCTCTGATGCTGTTCATTGTGAGACCAAGCTGGCTTACTCAGCTCATACCAAGCCAACATGAAACCTTTGGACTGATTTGCTCTATGCTAGGTCTTTACTTAAAAGTAGACTTTGTGAAATATTTTGACAGCATCATTACACCTTTGTTCTGCAGTTTAAAAAATGTCTTGTTTTGCTTTGATGGAAACTTGAAATTTGATGAAATGGCTGACCTTGGTGTTGGAGCTGTTCCTTTCTGCTGTTTCCATGAAAATCCATTTTAACTGTGTTAGGGTAGAAGCAACTATGTATTTACAGGTTTTGCTCAAAGCTGCTCTCACTGCTGGAACTCTGCACCTGAATTTCTTAAGGATTGAGTGCCCAATAGACATATTTCTTCAGAAAGTTGCTCTAGTCTGCTGTGTCTTACGATTAGCAGAGATATTGGGAGCAAGGACAAGATGTGAGCAAGACAAATTGTTAAATATGTCTGACCTACCAACATCTGGATAGACTTGAGTACTTCTGAGCAGGAGACTTTGTACTGGGGATACCAACAGGGTGGAGAGAAGAGGTTTCTGTCATGAAGCGAGTCGGATCTGATAACGTCTTAGCCAGTGTCATGATGAAAAGCTGTCAGTGCATTTGGATCTTAGTATTGGAAACTTGGAGCCTATTTTCATGGTTGATGCACTACAGTCCTGCACTCCCATGGTCCTAGACATGGTGGGAGAGCATTTCTTAATCTTTTTAGAGGCCCAAGAGAGAAAGCTGTATGTCTGCTTGAGGAGCATAGAGTTCACCATTCTGACCTGGGTTTCACTGGTGACCTGTCTTATTTAGCCCTTTATAATTGAAGACAAGTTTAATCATCCTCTTGGTACAACTGGAATGCTTCTGGTTTTCACACATACGGATTCAGAGATGGTTTGCCCCACTGAGATTTTTCTACAAATGGAGTATGTTAAACACACTTTTGTGCACATGTTCTGGATGTCGCAGATAGTCTGGTTGTAAGCATCAGCTTACGCTGCATTTTTACATACTCACTCCTGTGCTATTCAGCAGTCTGCCGGCAAATACGACCCCTGGCAAGCCCATGCTGCAGGGACATTCAGTGCCAGGCCATGGGGCAAATATGTTACAAAGCTGCACTGCTGCAGCTCCAATAGCTTTCACCTAATGATTTGTTCTATCCTTGGGAAGTCACTTCCCTGAGGGGAGCACCACATTTTACCCAAACATTCCTATTTCCAAACAGCTGTCAAACCAGGTACATTAAATATATGTGCTAATAAACTCTGCATCACTTCTCCCATTTAAACTACAGAGCTAAGGGAATAAAAATTGTTTTCCCTAATGTTTTTCCACTCATCCAGCAAAAGTGTAGCAACATAAAAGAGGTTGTGCAACACTGATTTGCCTGGCAAGACCTACAGATATTGGCATGGTGTACATCAGTATCCTGCGCCAGGATGGCTGAGCTTTGTGTAGCTGGAATCTGATCTTTAGATATACCAAAGTGGTTGCCACCCAATAGAAATTAATGTTTTTACCTTGTTGGCTGTTAGGACTGAACTTGCTAACCTTCTGGTGTCTAGCATGAGTAGACTGCAAAAGCTGTATATTTACAGGAAGCTATTTTAGGCTGTTTAAGAGCTTCAGGTTTAGTCCCACTGACTTTCTGTCAGTTGCCAAAACATGTTTGATACACAAGCAACCTGGTTTTCCCAGCTAGAAACAAAAAGAACTGGCAAAACTAACTTAGTTAATTCCTAAACCTCTCTTTTAAAATGATACAAACTCACAGGCTTACAAAGACCTGTGCATTGTGCGGGACATAGTCTGTGAGCATCATAGTCTGTGAGCATCGCTGGGAGGATGAGGGAGAGGGGAGTGAGGGGTATGTGATCACTGAGACTCTGGCATCCACCTCTGTCTGCCTTGGGCTGGGCATCCTGGTACTGAGTATGGGCACGGGGTCAGTAAGTCTAGTCCTCTGGGAACTGTACTTTCTTTTCTGAGGTTTGAACTCCCTGTTCTGTAGCTGTCTCCAGTCCAAGCTGGCTCCTTCAGGGAGATTCATGCAGTCATTTGTGGTATTCTGCATCAGGAATGGAAATTCAGCAATATTACAGGAGAGATCACAACCTTTCTTGTGTTTGGACCTCTCCTCTTCCTCAGCCCAGGAGCTCACAGTCAGCCTCGCTGCCTTTGATTTAAATTGAAAGTCTAAATATTCCCAGAACCTACTTAAAATAAATGCAGTATTTGTTGATATCACACCAAAAGTTATACTGAGGGTATCCCTCATGCATCACATTGTTGATGTTGTAGAACCAAACAGCGTCACAGCACTGTAAGCAAAGATCGCTTCAGCAGGCCAAGATAATTTCAGTGCCCAGGACTTCATCTCACCTACTGTAGAAAGGACAGACAGGAAATACCTGGTCCATCTTCAGTTACTTCTGTCACCATCCAGTCCCTTGGTTCCTGTGACTTCAATGGAGCTCAAAAGTTGGTTGGATAATGAGGAATAATTAAGACCATCCCTTACAAAAATAAGCCAAGATAGTGGCTTTAAGCCATATGGCTCTGCTCTCACTGTGTAACATTTTTCTTGGGGGAAGGTTTCTGAAGAAGCAGCCAAGGCAGCAGCAGCAGGAGTTGAATTTGAGAGCCTGGGTCTCTTACCTTCATGACTGATGCAGACAAAGATTTAAGGCATCCTCCCGTGGTGTGATGCAGGCCTTGTTTTGAGGTACCACAAGTGCAGTGTGAAGCCTGCAGTGGTACAGGTCATCCACAAGAGAAATAAAAGAAATGTTTTACTGCGCTGCTGAAGAGACATTTCCCTGTCCCAGGGCTAAAACTCGTACCTGTGGTGACTTTTGCCTCCCTAAAGAGATCAATGCTGGTGCTCCTTGTTGAGAAAGCATCTTATCCACAGCATTGTAAAAAACAGCATTCTCTGAGCTTTTCAGAAAAAACCCACAGTTTCTATTCTTTTTGCCTCTTACGAGAGGTAGGACCTAGTGAGAGCTTCTGGGGGGCTTTTCTCCTATTCACTTTCTATTGCTTTGGTATCCATCTTTTACTGCAAGTCCAGATAAGGTCTCTCTCACACTATATTCCTAAGGCAGGGATTGTTTTTAGTCTGTAACCACTCCCTTGGGTGGTTTCTATTCCTGCTTTTGGAAGAAAAACTGTAGTCCCTGATGTAGTCCAGGTCCAGGGTAAACTACTACTAGGGTAAGAGGCTTCTGGTTTCAAAGAAGAAAAAGGGCATGGGTCATCATTGTTGTTTTCCATGTGCTTGGGAATAATTGTCTCAAATTTTCTGGTTTGCTCTGCTCACACAATGAGCTTTAGATATGTAGAGTAAATATGTTACTATCAGTACAGTATTGCTGTTGACTCTGTGATAGTCCTGTAGCGGGGTCTTGTCTGTGGGAAGTTGAGGATCTAAATGTATTCATAGGTAAAGGGCTAGGTGACTTGGGAAAATCAAGAAATCTGTTAATTACCTGTATTGTGGTTGGGTTTCCTGCAATATACAGTGGAGCTTACAGCTTTCTGACAGCATTCTGCTGCTTATACCAATGGTACTTTACGCACTGTGTCAGCAAAGAGCAAGACTCTGCCATCTGAGCAGAGGACTCTTCTCCCTGAAATTGATGTAAGCCATACCCCACCATGCTTAGAGCTTGCTGCTTATCTCGTTTCCTAGGCATGATGGCGGATGAGCTCAGTGGGTAAATGGTAATAGCTGGGTTGTCTGTACCTCTTCAACATCATCTTTCATTTTGTCTTTCACAAATGGGGACTCCCCACCACAAACCCTGGTTTAGGACACAAACATACCAAGTGGTGTGTTTAGCTGAATAATGAACAGGAGTCCAGGACCACTAGCAGGCAGATTCCCATATTTGAACTCCTGAAGCTACTCTGTACTTGATTCTGGCTTCAGTGCCTGTAAAGCATCCAGCGATTCCCACCTCTGGGCTGTACACCTTGCCAGCCTTGGCTGAACAAAAGAAACTTCATACGCTAGACATTGGGAGTTACTTGGACCAAAGGCATGTGGATTTTGCCAAAGCTGTGAAGAGCCAGTGCAGCCACGGTATAGCATAAGTCATTGTGTATTTACTCTGTGTACTTGCTGGGAATTTTCCAATGAATGTATATGAAAAAAATACCTATCAGAGACATTTTTATAGAACAACACCTTTTGATCATTGGTAACACTGAGCAGGGCTCCTCCTCCCCACCTAGAAATATGCATGCACCTTATGCGCATATGCAAACATATGTAGAGCTGCTCTGCAATGTTTGCAAGCAGAGACTTTCTTCCCATTGAAATGATGAAGGCTGTGGGTGACTGGCTCTGCAGGACAGAGGCTCATATCCAGATATGCCCACAGCACAGCTGGCTGGTTGTCAATGGCTTCTGCTGCGTGCCAGTGAGCAGGGCTTACATGTACTGCAGAGGGGTCTGTGTGCACCCTGTGCTCTGGGTGGCCATCCTGACTGACTCCATCCAGCACGGTTCATGTTGGACTCTGTTCTAACAGAAATCGCTTCCTTCCTTTCTTTTCCCACCCTCCCTTCCCCAGCTGATAACAAGACGAAAAAGAAGGTAGCTCATCGGGACAGGAAGCAGGACTTCTCTGCCTTCAAGCAGACAGACAGTGAGATGAAGGTTAAAATATCACCGCAGCTCCTCCTGGCAATGCACCGGTTCCTGGCAACAGGCAAGTGTGGGTTATGTCTTCTTGCAATTGTGCCAGAGCCTCAGAGGCAGTTTGTCAGCAAAGGCCGGTGAGGTGGGTGGGACAGTGCAGGCGGGAAGGGAGGCTGGATTGTGGGGTGACAAATAATGCCACTGTTGTGTTTTTCTTTTTAAATTCTCTCCTCTCCTATGTTCAGTGTCGGCATGAACCCTCTGAGACATTTACCAGGGGTGGACCAGTAACTTTAAATTGGTCTGAAAGGTAAGGATGAATGCCAAATGCCGCACTGCATGTCTAGAGTCCGTCAGATTAACGACTAGCAAGTGCACCCCATTAGGAAGAGCTCAGGGAACAAACCAAAGAGGACTCGATACCACTGCCCAGCTGACTGTAATTGCACTCTGGCGCCTTCTCCAGAAAGAGATGCTGGACTTTTTTGCAGGAAGGTCTAAACCTGTTCCATGAGACTTTTTGACTCCAAGTGAAAAACTCTCCTGACACATTTAATGCAGACTGCGCAGGTGGTTGAACTGTACTTTAAAAATGGATTTCTGGCTGGCATTTGTGACCTCCGTTGATGACTTCAGGTTTCAGAGGAGAGTTGTCTACATCCCAGAACACCTTGATGTTTCAGCCCTTGGGCGAGCCCTCTGGCAGAGAGGCCAGGGCCTTGAATTGTTTCTTGCAGCTGATACTGCCTTTCGTCGTAAAGTTGGTCCCTTCACCTCAGAGATGAGACCTGTTAAGAGGAGAGCTTGTGGAAAACATGCCTTCCTATTGCTCGTGCTGTCTCTCTTTGACATATAAAGACTTCTCACATGCAGGCCTTTCAGATGGGCATTTTTCACTGCGGTGTTCAACATATGTTCATGGGTTGAAAATGATAAAGTTGTTGCATCTCAAGTTTGCCAGCTCCAGTTGGAAATTAATACTTCCCCTGCTCTAAGATGCAGTAACTGCCTGCCTAGATGCTCCTAGTCTGCCTTCATGCTTTTTTTTTGCCTTTGTGACTTGAAGGAAACATATATGTGATTGGTTATCACATCTCAGCTGAGGGGCAGTAATTCCTTAAAAGGCTTGGACTCCTACGGCTCATGTGCACATGAGCATGTCCTTGGTGAAAGGAAGCAGTTCAACAGGAAGATGTGGATTTACCAGCAAGCAAGTCATTGTTCATGTAGTGGTACAAGACTTGATGGAGTTCCCTAAACCTGCTCAACAGACATAGTCTTACAGTGCTGCTTCTCTACTTGCTTTGTGAATGAAAGTGTTGCGTAGCTTAAATCCAGGTCTGTCTGTGAAGCCACTGCTAAATAAAATGAAAGCTACAGTTTTGGTTTCTCTGTTCCAAATTGAAAATAGTATGTTTGGCAGAAGAAAGGTACTGTGTCATTAATGGGCCTGTTCTTAAATGAAGTGTTAGGAAAGCTTATCAATTTGCATGTGTAAATCTCGACGTCCCTGGCTTAACTGTCCTGTACAAGGATGAGCTTTTCTGCTTCAAACAGCTCCTGTTTGGAACACTGAAGAACAAGTGGATAGGGAATGTGTTCTGTGTGTCAGGCATGAATCCCACATGGTTTGAACTGACCTGCACTGTCTCTCACTTTGAGTAATTCTTCCCATATGAACTATGGCAGCCCTAGCTGTGCCTCTGATTTATGTAGAGCATCTATGTAGAGCAACTTTCTAAGCCCCAAATGGTGATTTGGTTGTTTTGTTTTGTTTTTTCGAAGTGCAATAAATGTAATAACTAATACCTTTCAAGGAAGGAAAAAGCAAATTCAAAGGTTCTCTCTGCCCCAGCTGTAAAGCTTTTCCATTTATACAACTCTCCAGTAAGCCTATACAACTGTGGTTCTGAACTCTCAAGAGGGCAAGACTGCTTTTTTCTTTTCCCTTTCAGATGAAGACATGGTTTTTGGTTGTTTCAAAAAATACTTAAGTAATGGAAGTTGGGGTGTTTCTGGTTTTTTTTTTTCCCCTCTTACAAATCTAACAGTCTCAAAAGACAGGAAGTCTGCAATTCCTTAATGGATCTCTCTGCATCTGTGTGTCTTTTTTAGGCAAATGCTTATTAACAAGTATTGCTAACTTCTTACCATGCATATGAAGTTTAATGCCAAGTTGTATCTTGTGTTATAGAAGTAGAAGCATTTGGTCCATCCCAGATGTCAGAGAAGATTCTTCTCAGGCTGCTAAAACATCCCAACGTCATCCAGGAGCTGAAATATGATGAGAAGAACAAGAAAGCCCCAGAACACTACCTCTACCAGCGAAACAAGCCCGTTGACTACTTTATTCTCATTTTACAGGTCAGACATATGGTTATGTAGTTCTGTGCAAAATCCTTAAGCTCCTGACATACCCCTCTCTATACCTCTTCCACTTGTTGAAGTTTGTCTTCTTTCAAACATGGGAATAGAGCTATGGCTTCTGGGAAGTGCTCCTGCCTCCTTTATGACCTTGCTAACCTTTAACTTCTCACTCAGCTGCTTTCATCTTCAGTTAAACCAGTTGTGAAGAGTAGACAGCACTTCCCACTTAGTCATCTGTTGAAAATTACTTTAGGTAACTCTAGGGAAGGCAATGCAAGGGAATCCCTTCATCCAGCTGGCATTGCTTGGAAAATAAGGATGGAAATAAATGCCATATTATAGGAGTTTGGCCATGATGCTTTCTCTAATGCTTTTTGGCATGAGGAGTTTGACAGCTTTGTCAGGAAATGACATTTTTCTGTACCATTTTGAAGACTGTACCTTTGGTGCTTTGAGAAGCGCAGGGTTTGGTGGGGGCACTGCACCCTCTACTGAACTGATGCCTCTTCCTGCCACAGCCCCTGTGGTTCCTGGGCACTCTACCATCCTCGTACTTGCCCTACCCCGAGACTGCTGCATTTGAGTAGGTTTTAGACTGAAGTTGGATGTGGTGTGGAAGGACTGTTTTCTGCTTGTTCTGTACTGGATTGCATCCAGTGCTGTTATCTCTTGGGTTTTATCTCTTCACAGGAACACTTGATCAGCTAGGTAAAGCTTTACACGAAGACTTAGCTTCCATCTGGCACTGTCTGAGCAGGAGCAAGAAACAGTTCTTTAAGAGCGATTTTGCTGAAAGGTGCTTATGTTTCTATCCTGCATAACTGAAATCAGTTTTGGTTATAAAAACACAAGCATCATAGCTTGTTGTAACACAGGCCTTGAAATCTTCCTTAATGTGGCCTTAAAAAAAAAAAAGGAGGGGGGTTTAAACATTATCAGTGGTAATTAATTCAGAAAGCACTGGAATATGGAATTTTGGATTCAATGTAGTTCTCTTTTAAAAAAGGTTCATTTTTTGTCAAGGGTTTGAGGAGCCTCTGGTAGCTCTTTAACTGCTCTTTCTTATGAGCTGAATTGTTGCCATCTGAAATATTCCAGAGGCAAGATAATGCTCCTGAATGAGGTAATGCTGCAAAGATGCAAGAGGAGGACATGGGCAATACAAGAAGTACAATCAGTTCTTTCTGCGCTTTTCCTGGAATCAATAAATATTTAGCCAACACAACGTGCAAGCTCTATAATGCATTTGGAAAACTGAGTCTTGCATACTCTAAAAATGGGAACAAGGTTGGTTCTGCAGGGATTGAGAGGGAATAAATCCTCTGGTTTTGTTACTTAAGTGGATTTAACTCTCTTTTGTCAAGAGACCAAGAATACCTTCAATGTAAATCCATGCCAGAACACAATTAAAGGTATATTCTGTGCATTAAATGTATCAGTTTATTCTCTGTAAAGTTACTGTTTTAGCTGGAATGTCACCTGTTTCTAACAGCTTTTATCTAATGGGAAGTTCTTTTGTAGCAGTTTGAGATTTGGGTTTGGCATTGTGTTTTTTCAAAATTCCTGTTAGAACATTAAACAGTGGAAAACCAGAAACTGCATGTGCATGCATTTAAACAGGGCAGAACACATCTCATAGCATGCATGAGGAATTCTTAACGGCTTTGCAGCAGCTGTGCCTATGCCAAGCATGCCTGGTCTTCACATGGGCACCGCTGGGAAGCTTGGAGGTGCTGAGTGTGCTGGTAGAGCAATGGTCTTGGAACTAAAACTAAACTTGCTGGGATAGTTTTTCTTTAGCTACTAACTCCAGACTGACTGTATGTGAAGATCAAAGGCTGGCTGTGTATGTATTTTAGAGACCTAGTCTTTGCTGGTGAATAACTACCAGGTTAGTAGTTATTTACCTACAGTTTACCAGAGCTCTCAATCTACTTAAAATAAGTAGGTTGAGAGCTCTGTTTATAACCAGTCTTTGCTTGGGTGATGAAATTGTACCTTTTGGAAGGCTTATAATGAACAAATGAGATACTTATTTGTGTTGTGAAGTGAAATTGGTTTTAAAAGGGATTATATGAAGTTGCTGCTTGTAACAGCGGGAAAGTGGATTTGTGAGCACTCTTTTCCTGCTGGGTAGATTTTGTGTTTTTTCTCCTGTGGGACAGTTAGACAAACGGACTTGGTATCAGGGCTGATGCAGGTTGAGTTCATTTTCACGTTTTTCTGTACTGTAAAGCTAAAGGCATGATTATTTACATTAAATGGTGTTAAATGAAATAAACACACAGAAATAAAATCAACCTTTTGGACTCATTTTGACACGATTGTGTCCAGTTGATGTTCAGTCTACTTAGTCCACATGGGACAGGCAGTCTCTGCCCTTTCCAGCCTAGCAGAGGGACTACATTGCAGGTAATTATATTGTTTGACTAAAACCCCAACTTTTGTGTAGTTCAGCCTGAAAACTGCATGAGATTTTTTCTGTCTGCAATGGTGTGTTGTAACTCTCAGTGCAATACCAATAAGGATGGCCAACGGGCCCCACTGAGAAGCCAATTATTTTTAGCTACTTGTATACCAAAGTAATTGGGACTTTTACAGCTGTGTTTGATATGGTGAGCTCTGTTCTAGAGTCATTTGCAGGACTTGATGTTGAACATTTGCTTCAGCCCACATAAGAACTGGATGCACTTGCGTGGTAGTGTAGTTTTGTACAGCTTGGGAAGCACTGAAGGTCCTTCTAGGTAAGACCCTCCAGAAGAGCAGGATCTTAAGTTAAGTTAAGGATGCTGGAATATGTAAAACTGATAGACACCAAGAAAACCAAAGTAACCCTAAGACTGCTCCTTCAGGAATAAGGGCTTTGTTTCTGTGGGAATCTCCTCCTTGTGTGTTGTCTTCCATCTCCCTTTCCTATGCTTGTGTTAGTGGGACTTTTTGTGTGAACATGTGAACATCTTGGTTTCTCCAGACTCCAAATGTCTGGGCTGCTTGTAAGCTTGTTGTGATACTGAGGGTATGTTTTTTTTGCTCTGCATTGAGGGAAAGCAGTCTGGCAACACTTGGAACAGGGCAATAGCATCACCCTGAAGTGATCCCACTCATCTGCAGGGACTTCTGCTGGCCACAGGGCACCAAAGACCAGGATAGCTCAGGGCACAAGGGTCTGTCCCTGTTTAGACACCCTTATATGCTGCAGGGACCATGACACTGTTTAGGAGTGTCAGGCAAAACTAGCTTTCAGGGCTCAAGTTTGGTCCTGTGCCTTGAGACCTACAGTCCCTTTTAATTGCAGCTCTCTCTCCTTTTCCTTAACAGGGGAAGGTGGAAGTGGAGGCTGGGAAAGAGGGGATGAAGTTTGAAGCTGGTGCTTTTTCCTACTATGGGGTGATGGCCCTCACAGCATCGCCAGGTATGTGCTCTTACCTTCTGCTTCTGGAATGCTCTCCTTGCACAAGCCTGCTAGTCTTGTGAGTGCAGCAGGAGGAGGCTGCTCAGAGCACGCACCTGTGTCCCTGGGCTGATGTAATCTGTACCTCCTTGCCTGCCTTGCACAGCATCCCTGGGAAGGGCCCTGGCCGGTGGCGACGCTGGTGCTGACTCCAAAACACAGTGGTTTGCCAGCTCCCGGAGGATGCCAGTGTTGGCCTTAGCGGGTGATGTGGTACTGGAGGACAGCTTTGTAGTTTTGCTCACTGTAGGATAACAGGGAATTAGCGGGAATAAATAACCAGTGGCAGAGCGACATCTAGTGGTGCAAGTACAAACACCTGGTTAGGTTGGGAATGGTTTGCTTTACCAGTCTTATTTTTAAAGCTGTCTTGAGGAAAAGGGGGGCAGCAGTGCAAGAAAAGCGATTGTTCCTGTCAGCTTGTGTGGAAATGTGTCCGAGGATGAGGTGTGAGCCGGTTCCCACCGAGGTGTGAGACAATTCCCAGCAAACAGGTGGTAGCTGCACAAGCCACCACTTCACAGGCGCAGGTTGAGGGATTGTCTTATAATCCACCAAAAGTAGGCTACAGTGCTGTATTTCAGCATTTGGTGATGTATTTTGGTGCCAGCAGTGTCACTTCTAAGATCTCAACCTCAACTGGGAATCCCTACAGCCCTGTTGGGGAGAGCTGGGGCACTGGTCCTGGCATTGGCCATCTGCTGACACAAAGCTGCTTGCCTAGCTTCAGGAAGAGATGTTTTTCATGCTGAAATCTGGTCCTCCTGTCACTGCAGGGTATACGTTCCACTTGAGAGGCTGCTTGTATTAGTTATATACTCATGAGCTCTCCCTCTGCATATGTGTACATATGTGTACGTACATTAGCAAATGGCACTGGAATGAAAATGATTTTGTAGGTTATGAGTCTAGCCTTATGAAATATCAGTTCTCTTGGATGCATGAGTTCACTTTTACAGGCAAGACTAATTCTTCCTTCATTATGTCACTTTAATTTGATCAGTCGAGCTCATACCTTTTGAGGCTTGCAAATTAGAAAGCGTGCAGAGCACTGAGCGACAGCAGAGCAGTGGTCACAAGGAATCATAACACCTGGGTACAACTGCACTGTACCCTCAGCTTTGCAGCTCAGCTTTTGCAAAAGCACATGGGACAAGCATAGAGCTGGGTTAGATGTGGTCACTTCTCAACCAGACCTGTGCTTGGAAATCACTTGTGGCATCTGTTTTGCCAGCATTGTCCAGTTTGAATGTTTTCATGTGCGGGTTGTTGGGGTTTTTTTGTGTGTTGCTCACCATCTCCACAGCCATGCCAGTTGCCCCAAGTCCTGTGAGGTCATATGATCTCCTCTTTGTGTACCCTGAAATCTGTCTTGGATTTTGTCATGTCAAACTTGAGGATATGCAGTATTTTAAAGTATTCTTGGCCAACATTGGATTTATTTGCATTCGACTGCTTGACTTTTACTAGTAGTAGACCTCTTATTTTGGCTGGCTTTTACTCCAGGTGTTAGAGAATTTGTTTTACGATGTCTTGTAGCATCCTGAAATTCCTGTTACTCAGTGTAGACAGGAAAGCTCAGGGGAACTATAGGTAATTTCTGAACAAGATAAACTGCTCTTCTGTGTGTCCTGATTAGACTTGATGTGCCTGCTTTCCCCACTTGAAATGTGAAATCAGTAAAAGGAAAGGAAAGCCTTAAAGAGCCCCCAAAACAAGCACTTTCAACCCATAAACAAAACAACGCACATAAAACAAAACAAAGCAAACCAAACACCCAAAACCCATCAAAAGAAGCTTCTTTCTTTAACTGTAGCTGGGGAGGGATTTGCAGTAATGATGAGCAGTACAATTCCCATCCTGAAAAAGAAGACCTTAGAGAATCACAACCTCACTTGACATTTTACTGAAAACTTGAAGAACTGTGAAGTGTCTTTTGGTTTTATTTCTGTTTCTGTCTGACTCCTGTAAGGAGCAGCATCCATGAAAGCTTCCTGGCTTGTTTTAACTCTTTGCCTTTCAGGCTGGAGTGGGCACCACTGCTTCTTTTGAATTGTTTCAAAACTGAGTGTACCTTGATGGACTCTTCTGTGCTTGGATAATCATTAAAATTAGCAACTGAAAATTGTTCACTTCACTGTAATTCCTTTGGCTTGTTTTTTGATTTATTCCTAAAATTGTTTAATTGGTTTTTGTTGGTTTTGCTTTTGTTTTAACCCTTTACTTTTTCACAGTTGATTTGCACTTTTGGTTTTAGTTCTTCAGTGTGTGAACTGGCTCCTTCCCCTGTCGAGCGTGGATAGCTGCCGCCTTTCTGGTCGTGATCTCATCCTTTTTCTCTCCCTCTTCTAGTTCCCTTGTCCCTGTCTCGTACCTTTGTTGTCAGCAGAACAGAGTTGTTAGCAGCAGGTTCTCCAGGTAAATCCGCATGCTTCTATTTTCACCATTCTTGTGACTGCCCTGATGCCATAAAAAGTCAGCTGCAGTCTGTATTTTTCTGACCCCTTTGCCTGTTAGGGAGAAGTCCAGCACAGAGTTATGCCTCACAGGTAGGTATCCTGGACTTTCATTTGTGGTAACTGGTAGCAATGTAACAGAGCCATCAAAATGGGAAGAACTAAAAACACATTGAAGAAAATGTATTTGATAATGTGTGCTTTTTCTTGTTTCTCATGTGTGCACTGGTGGAAAATTAGAAGGGAAGATTTTTTGTAGAAGGTTTTCTCCACCAAGCTGAGGCTTAAAGATTTCTGCCGAAAATGCATTTGGCAGAGGAGAATGTCTGCTGCTAAACTGCCATAAAAGGAAAACTTCTTTAATGAAAAAATCCTTATATCCTCATACGGGTAAATTCTATGGTTTGTGTAGTCTGGCCATTTCAATTCCTCAAAAGCTTTGAGTGTTCTCTCAGTGAGGTTAATGCCACGGCCCGGCACAGTGATGGACGGATTTGCAATGGAATGTGCAAGAAGGTTGTGGGACCTCCTGTGGGGTTTTCTGATTCCCGTTTTACTTAAGACCTTTCCTTGCTGAATAACCAAGTTGACTGACACAGAAATCCCTTTGAAGAGCAGAAACCAAGGAGGGAGCAAATTGGGCCAAAAAGAGCTCTGAGCTGTGACTGAGTGTTTGGAAATTGGGAAGGGTCACTGCATGCACAGAATAGTTGAGAGAAATGGAAACCTATCAAAAAAGTCTGTTGGAAAAGCACAATCCTAAAATAGTTTGGGCCACAGTGAACATATTTCTTCCTTTTGAAGTTTTATTTTTCAGATGAAATGTTTTTCTCTAGACCTAAAAGCAAACAAGATAATGATACGCATATTTAAGTGAAACATCTCCTAAACATTAATGCATATCATGCGTTTCATAAACTTTCACCATCTGCTTCCTGTATGTTCCTCCTCTTCTTTTTTCCCTTTTGAAAATGTATTTCACTGTCAGTCCTTAAATTAGTCTCATGCACATTCCAAACAAACTACAGGTTGTTGCCCTGCAGGGTTTTTCTTTTCCTGCCCTATTGAAGTTTCCTGCTGCTAAACTTCAAAGAAGGGGGAGAAATTTAATCTTTCTTTAATTAAAGTACCTGATGGCCTTCTTTTAAGCTCAGAGGCTTTGATTATCTTTTTTAGCTTGGTTCTTTTGTTTTGCCAGATCTTCCTTTTTTTTCCGCTTTTCCTTGCTACAGTAAGTATACTCTTTGCACATGCAAGTTGTTTTCAATATAAATGTCAAGCATATTTTCACAGCTCTTTTTCCAACTAAAAAAAACTCAATAAAAAGTCAATAATGCAATATAATGGGAAGAGTCTCCTTTGAAAGGAACTGATATGGTAGGCCTGGTCACTATGGCAATGTGGTATCAGTTTTGAAGAAACTCGGACTTTCTGTTGGGTTCTTCTAAAAAGGATCCTGTTGTTTAACTCCAAATTCATAATACAGTTGTACCGATGGTTTGTCATGTCTTTTGTGGTCTTTATCCCCTGTATAGGAAGGTGAAGTATGGGAAAATCTGGGTAAAAAAGACCTCTTTAGATCAGGACTGACCTGCTAGGAGACTGACAGGGTGCTGTTTTGGAAACATGGACCTGCCTGGTATTCCTCTGTCATCTGCCCTTCCTGTACCTTCCCTTCATCATTAACTTCCCTTCTCCCTTCCTGACTTTACATGGCCCAGAAGTGATGTCCTTTCCCTCAGATTCTTAGTAATCATCCTTTTTTGTTCTGTCCTTTTGTTTCACCTGTCCCATTTTTTTGGTTTTGTTTTAATATATGCTTTGTCACGTTGCTCTCTGTCCTCCTTTGTTTTTTCTTAGTAATATACTATAAGAACCAGGTGAAAAGAAAGAGCAGATATAGTCGCACTAGTATAAAGCTGTTCCAGATGGAAACCTTTGTGCTGAGCAGCAATGATGCTGTTCTTGTCACACACAGATGAATTTTGTGTATGCAAGTGGGAAAGACAGGACAAATGCACTCGGCCTTCACAGTTGCTTGCTGTCCAGTGGGAATTGCAGCATCAAGCTCTGTGTGAAGATAGAGCTTTGGCTCCTGGCAGCAGTTATTGCAGCCTGCTGGGGCTTTCAAGATGGCAGGTCGGTGTGGAAGAAAACCTTGCAGGGGAGTGCTTCCCCCTAAGCCTGCACTTGGTGTTGCCATAGGGACCTGCACTAATTCCATAGTGCAGAAATGGCAGAAAATTTGCCAAATTGTCAGAACCTGTATTTTTCTGTTCCTTTTTCTAAAATTAAAGACGTCAGAGGGCTTGTAAGTGGGAAATAAAAACCAGGGCAATTCTGCTGTGCATCTAGAAACATCTAAAGTGTTCGGTTTGGGAAGGGCTGGATGCAGGGATGTAGGACAGGCTGTGTCATTTGTGCAAGGAAAGATTTTATTTATAGTGATCAAGTGGCAGAGGTAGGGTTGAATTTTAGGGAGGTTTTTTTTTGGTTTTTTTTACTAAGAAATAAGTTTATATATCTTGAAGTCTTCAAAAAAAATAAAGAACTTGAAAAGCTTGCAAGGGTACCATTGCCAATTTGTTTGAAGAGGCTTTGGATGATAAGATTATATGAAAATGATCTTTCATCTGAGAATGGGGGTCATGTAAAGGTTGAGTAGCATCATTTACATCAAGTTTGTGCTGGTTAAATGTAATTTAACTGCACTAAGATCCAAAAATTCACCAGTCCCAAAGACAGGTCTTTGATCAGTATGTACTGTGTGTGCGCCCAGGGAGAAGCCCATCGGCAGGAGGGCTTGGGATCTCTCTTAGGATGTATTTCTGCCCTCCTTTCTTCTGGGTCACTGTGTGGGTGGAAGTCAGGGATGCAGAATATCTGTGGCTTCCTGAAAGCACATTTGCTTGATTTGAACTGTGGCCAGTCACACTGTGACGGCCAGGGGACGGCTGCTAGGGTTTCAAGTGAAACCTTACAGTGGTTAAAGGCCAGTGATAGAAAATGTTGTCTCCAGTTTACTCCTTTCATGGACACACACTTTTCTCTGTAGCCTGGACTGTTTTCCCTGTTTTGCTGGCTGGCATGTACCACATGGAGCTTGTTTTCCTTCACGGAGTTTTTGCCCCTTTAAGCACTGGGAGGTACTTGAGGAAACATTGAAGTAATCGTCATGTGGACTGCTCTCTGGTCCACTGAGGACTCTATCACTTATGATTTAAAAATGTCTGCTCTAATTCAGGGAACAAGGCATATGTTGGTACCAGGTGGAATAAAAGGGAGGAAGGGTTAGCTGGAGCTGACTGTGGATGAAAGGTCTGGTATGGAGTTATGATTGCAAATAAGTAACAAAAAAAAAAAGGAATTTGTTAAGCATGGTCTTACTATCAAGAACTTCTGTAAGGGAGCCTTGGGAAGTGACCTTTCTCTGGTGGTTACCACTCATCAGCTGAAGCACTGTCATCAGCTGTGCACAGGGCACGTCGCAGCATAAACCCAACTAGGTTTGTTTAAGGCATATTCAGTGGTGTCAGCTATCACTTCTGTCCTCAAATTGTACTTTTTCAGAGTAACTGGGTTGTTTAACTGCATGTCTGGTTATCAGTGGATTAAGTATTTGCAGTTCTTTTGTGCTACATCATGATGTATTATGTCCCTTTGAAACTGGTGGCTTTAAATATTTCTTACATGATTTAAGAAATCTCTCACTCTTGCCTGTTTCTCAGCTGAAAATAAATCTCCACCTCGGCCCTGCGGCTTGAATCACTCAGACTCTTTAAACCGAAGTGATCGCATCGATGCAGTGACACCAACGTTAGGGAGCAGCAACAACCAACTGAATGCATCTTTCCTCCAAGTGTATGTTCCGGACTACTCAGTGAAAGCAATCTCAGACATTCAGTTTGTCAAGGTAGGAAAAAAGCTAGAAAGGCCCTGCTGGAAAGCTGGGCTTGGCTGGTAGGATGGAGAGCCTGGGGAAGGGAGGTCTCTTTAGATCGCCTTGTGAGTAAACAGGATTATGAAAGCAGCCTTTTGAAAATCACTTTAAATTACTTTCTCCCGGTATCTGCTGTCCATTGATTTGTCTTCACCGTTCTTCTCCTTTAGGCTCATAAGTAGGTTGGTCACATAAATTTCTGGATTTCAGGTCCCTTGAGGAAAGATAATAGAAAATAACCTCTCTTTGCTTTTAGTCATGAACAACATACCTTTGTGAAGCCTTTGGAGCCATCAGAAAGGAGATCCTTCATTATCCGTGTCCTTTTCTAAGGGATGAGACATTTTCTGTTGGCTGCAGCTTTTTTTCACTTCTGATTTTGGTTTCAGTTTGGGGTTCTTGATCTTACTTCCCAACTTGTCATCCTTCTGCTTGGAGAAGTCTTGGATATTTCTCTTTATCTTAACTTCACATGTTAGGTTCATGTCTCATCCTACCAGTGAGTTGCTGCATGAATGCATCTCTGTCTCCCAGCATGGTGCATCCCACGCTGAAATGTGTGTGAGTACTGTGGAATAGGAAATCTAGCTGAGCTGAGGAACAGCTAATGCTGGCAGCAATTCCAGCCCAGCTGAGAGTCCAGGGAAGCTGACATCCCATGGCCAGAAGTTGACCTTGATGCTTTTCTTAAATGCATGTTCACAATTTCTTTATATGCAGCTCAAATGATTTGTGAACTCAACTTCTGTCAAAGTCAATATTAGGAATGTGAAATAGAGTAGAAATACTAGAATGTTAAATCAGTTATTCTTGTAGCCAAATTTTAACAGTAGGGTACAGTCTCGCATTGAGAACGCAGCAGATTCAGTTGTACTGGTTGATGGTTCAAGCCTTCAAGGCTTAGATCAGTAAATATTTATCACTAGGTGAGTGTTTCTCACTGCAGCTCTCAATGGCTAATCTGCTGTACAGAGCAGCTACTCATCTTATGCTGGTTTATGGGGAGTCCTTCCAACTCTCACTGTGGTCATACTGAGGCCAATGTATGCTAAACTGTCTCATGCCTCTGCACTGACTTGCACTCCTCTTTTTGCATCACTCTGCTTTACACACAGGACAGAGTACTCAACATTAGTGTTTTCACTGTGCCACATGGGCATTTATTCAGTTAATACCTTGTAAACCGGGGTTGAGACCTGCATGGTTTGGATTTTGCTTTTGGAGTTGTGACCTGGTCCATCTGACTCTCTCCATTTCCAGTCTCTCTTTTGCATTGCTACTGAAACATATGTTTTTCTAAAAGTCTTGTTTCACCGTTTCCACCTTCCTTCCTGCTGAGATGGGCCACTGCTGTTGTAGCACACAGGGCTGCCAGTGCACGTGCATCCTGCTGCCTGTCCTGGCTGAGAAGGTTGACCTGGAGGAGTATGGGGCAGGTTGCTTGCAGCTGCAGGAGGAATTCTGTCCTCTACCACCATATGCAGATATATGGGGCTATAGGCTTCCTTGCCTCTGGGGCATTGTGGGCAGTAACACTCTGTGCTCTAGGCTGACTCTAGTTGTGACTGTTCTGCTGAGTGCAACCAGCTCTTGCAGAGACTAATTTGGAGTCATATGCATGGAGATCGCAGTCTTTCCTAGAATTGAATGTCCTTCTGTATCAGAATGAGGCTGTAGCTCCTGCTGCTTTTGCTGGCTTAGACAAGATCAGTAATGCTTGTACTCTCTGGCTGGGACTCTTAGAGCCACACCGGGAGCTCGCTGAAGCTGAGAGAAAGACTTCACTGAACTCTGGTTCTGGCCCTAAAAATATGCATGATTAGAAGGAAATGGAGAATTGATTTTAAAATCTCTGCATAGGAATAAATCCCTGCCTTTGAACAGCATGGTGGTTGCACAGCTCTGTGCTTCTGCCTTGTCTGAAAATGTCACCATGCTGTGGTGTTGAGTTGGGATGCTCTATGCTTGCAAAGCGCAGGGATGTTTTATAGAAACAGGGGGTTTGAAGTGTGATCATCTGGAAAGGGAGGGCACTTTATTTTCTCAGTGTGTCCCACAGGAGACACAAAAGTGTGACTGGTTTTATTCCTTCTGTTCTTGGAGCAGATCTCAAGACAGCAGTACCAAAACGCCCTGATGGCATCCCGGATGGACAAAACACCTCAGTCCTCGGACAGTGAAAACACTAAAATTGAACTGACTCTTACGGAGCTGCATGATGGTTTGCCAGATGAGACAGCAAACCTGCTGAACGAACAGAACTGTGTGACTCACAACAAGCCCAACCACAGTATGCACAGTGAAGGAGCCATCTAGGAGCTGACTCCCTACAACCCACCCATCCCATCTCCTCAGCAGGACCAGCCCTCGCTCCTTCCTGCCTCCTCCTCGAGCGTGAACACCGTTAGTACGTGCTTGCAACACTGTGCTGCATCCAGTGTTCTGAGACCAAAGACTTTTGTGTCCATTCTGGGAGCAGAAGAGGAAGAAACAGAAAGAAAGGAGCAAAGAGCAAGAGAGAATAAAGCCCCAGCTGTACTTTGGGAATGGTGAGCCACCCCTGAGAACGATGAAAATACTTCTTGCAAAATAGAATTGTGTTTATTTTTTATCTGTATTTTTGATCCTTGTTGGGTTTTCCCTCCTCAAACACATATGGAGAAGTTTCAAAGCTCCTCCAGTTATTTTTTCAAGAGAGATCTTGTTTTTAAAAAGTATTTTACAGAGTTTTAAATTGTTTCTGTCCCTCCTGAACCTCAAATGGGCTCTGTTGTGGCTGTGTGAATTGGCTCCAATGTCCTTAGGCATCTTTTCACCCCTTTCTGGTCCTTTCTGTGGCCCTGTTGAAGAAGTTAGCAACTGGTACTTGTATGTTATTTGTGTCTTAAGAATGAGCGAGCTTCGGAGAACCTCTGGTTTCAGCCACCTGGAGGGCCAAGGGATGAGTATGACTACATTCTTCCGGTTATGTTTCAGGGAAGGAGTGGCTACTTTGGTATTTAATGATGTCTCAAATTTTGGAAGGTTTCTTTGTAAAACAGGCAGAAGCAATGTTACACTTACAGTTTTGTAACCTCCATTATGTTATGTTGAAGGTGATGCTGAGGGAGAAGGAGTTAATTGGCAAAATTGCAATCTCATGGAACGAATGCCAGGCATAATTTTCCATAATGAAGTAACTGAGCGACCTTTTTAATTGATGTTCCTGACAGTTGCATGGTGAAGTAATGTGTGCACCCCAAAATGACAAGGTTTTAAGCACTCATGTGCTGTAGCGGTCTGCACCTTGGCCAGATGTGCAGATGTACAGTCTTTGCTAAAAAACACAGACCATCAGTCCCCACCCACCTTCAATCTCAAGTATTAACACAAAAGATGCTGCTACAGTTATGCCCAAAGTACATCCTCCAGGTGACAGTAAACCTCTACCAGTGCAAGGATGGGCTCTGCTGAGGAGTAGGGACCATCCTCTTCTCTCCAAGAACTGACAAAACTTTCCGGACGCGAGTGTATTGTGCTTCAGGGATTCGGAGAGGTTCGTTTCCAGGCTGTTCCCAGCCACGTTCCTTCCTTTGAGTGGATTTAGTGCATTTCCTTCTCTCTTGCCCATTTTAACAGCCATTTTAGGGATTACTGTGGTAGCAGAGCAGAGGGCCTCCCATCCAGCTGCCACTAGTGCAGGGCACCCTCTATTGGGCAGCAGAAACCAATTCCTCCACTCCAAAAACCTGAATGCAGAATGGGTGCAAGCAGGAGGCACCCTGTGGCAGTTGTGCATCACACATTCCCCACTCCCACAGATGGAGTCTAAGTCCTCAAATGAAGGAAAAAAAAAGTCATCTCCCTCTGATCCTCTCCCTTTCATGCTCTTGAACAAAATGTGAACTTTGCCCTTGGTATCTGGAGAGATTAAATAAATCAGGCATTGCGGTTTCTCTGTTTGGAGACCCTTCCATGGCCCCTGGCTATGTAGCATTTCCCTTCCTTTCTTTGCATCCAGATAATCTCATCTGACCCTCAAAGAAGCCCCCAGCCCCAAATGCAACTGCCAGAGTGCTCTGTGCCTGCCCAGTCTCTCCTGCTTGCGGGCTGGGGAAGTTCCCATGGTCTGTCTTTGTGAACCATGGCTGGAAAGGTGCAATATTGTGCTGCAGGATCTCCTCGCAGGAAAGGGGAGTGTGTGGTGTCAGAGCCAGTTCGGTCTGTGCATGTGTCTTCTCTCTCGTTTGGCTTCAGAAAGCAGCCCATATTTTTGCTGTCCTCCCCAATGGGAAAGGTGCACTTATTCGTTGGAGCCACCCATGAGGATGAAGTCCCCACAAGGGGGCATAGAAATCGCACCGAATCTAGTGTGTGCACCCAGTGAGGAGGAAGCAGGGCTCCCAAAACTTCCTATCACTTTTAGCTTATTAACATCTTTTGAGTCCCATCTCAAAGCATTTCCTTAGTCTCCATCCTCGCTCTGATACACACCAGCCCACCATGGCTGAGAGCACACAGCTCAGCATCGGCAAGGGCTGACCTGAGCCCTGCTTGTTCCCAGAGAGCTGCCAGTATTGCACCTTTCCTGCAAAGCAAACTGTTGAGTGTTCGTCCTTGGCGAGGGACCCACCTCACCAGGTTTTACCTAGCGTTGCTGAATGTAAAAGTTTGTCGTTGGTGTTTGACACGGTGGTGAACTTGAGATGCAGTATCCGTTTTGTCAAACCTGCCGAGGGAGGGAAGGCTCAAGTCAGGGCAGCTCTCTCTGTGGGATGAGGTTGCTCGTTGGATCTGACTTCTGCTTCTTTCGGCAGGTGATGGATTTGTGTCAGTGTCTGTGTTCCTTTTTCAGAAAAAGAAAAAACAAAAAAAAAAAAAAGCAAAAAAAGCGCCAATTTTTTCCAACCAAAGCCATGTGATCCCAAAGCAAATACCTCCTGCTTCTGCCCGTGCTGCACTGTTCAGAATTTGCTAGCAATTTTTTGCATGACTGTTTTTCATCATTTGTACAGATCCAATAATGGAAAGTGAGATAATTTCCTTAAAAATAGTTGGTTATAGATGTGTTTCATATGGAAAATATGTACCTGACCCAGAGGGGTTAGGAGCTGCTACTACTAATTAGCTTGAAGAACAAAGCATGGTCCTCTCCCTGGAGGGGAAAGAATCCAGTTTCCCTGTTCTCAGGGTATTTACAGTTTTACTGTTTAACAAATGCAAGGGGTTCCCAGCCCTCGTGGTGGGAACCATCACAAGCAGAGGAGCCCAGCTCAGGATCACTTCTGAGCCTCCGGACAGCGTTTGCTGGCGCCAGGAATTGGCTTTCCCAGCTGCAATGGAGATGCTGTGGCATCTGAGTCTGTGCCCTTGCAGGGGGTGTCCTGCCAGAGCAGGTTCTGCTTTCTCTGCCTTGCTGGCTGCCCGCCTGCATGCAGGTGGGCTCAGATGCCATGCTGCAGTGCCATAAGGACGCGTGGCAGGGCTGCCTGGTGTTGCCACGGCACAGGGCACCAGCTGGTGGCTTTGGGAATTGTTGGACTTGTCCTCAGACCTCGGCCAGGCTTTGACTCATAGAAAGGATACTGCATCTTCCTATGTCAACTGCTACTGCCGCCTTTGTTCCCCTTGTCTGTCTGCCTCTGGGCGCAGGCAGAGGCAGACAGAGGCCTGCTGGCCGGGGAGGCTGGGAGGGCATCTAGCCATGGTTTCTACTGTCAATACAATTTTGCACAAGAGTTCTTTGAAGTGAGGTTTTCAACACTAATATCTTAAATGCACAACTGTGAATTATAACTTTTACACTCCTGTTGGTTGAAATTCCTTTAAATGAAATGAACCTGAATCTGTTGTAACTATGATTATTATTTTTTTTTTTAATTCTGTCTATTGCCAAATCTGTGTAAAGAGTGAAGGAATGTTCTTGCTTTCCAGTGGGAATCTTTCTCCGAATGAGACTGATCACCACTGACATCACCACTCTGGTGATGTGGAGATCATACGAAGCACACTAGCTCTGAGTGGAGAGGGGCTCTGGGTGGGCTTAGAAAACCAACCTTGGCCTCTCTGTAGAGCCCAAGCTCAGACCCTCCAGAGTTTACAAAGCGCTTGTTGTTCTGTTCTGAGCTTATCCACTCCCTGAGATCCCTGTGCAGGTGAAGGCTGCTGCCCAGGCAGAGCTCAGGATGGGTGAGGGACAAGGGGTGCTGGCAGGGAGTAGGAGCCCCAAGGCCAGTGTGGCAGGACGAGGTGCTTCCCCCATCCAGTAGCACCAGCAGAGCGAGCCCCATGGGACAGGTCTTTCCACTGCTCTCCATTTCTGCTCCAAGCCTGTAGTCGTGTTAGTTCCCCCTCATGCTCCTTTTGCCACCACGCACACTCCTGCTCTGGACTGAGCAGTGGTGGGATAATGCCGAGATCTGTGTGGGGCAGTTGGAGCTAGCTGCTCAAGGCTTGTAGTTCTTTGGCCTTGCTAGAACAGGGGTCAGCCACTCATTCACATTGTGCTCACTGGTCTGTTCCTCCTCTCTTCTCCTGGACCTACTCCTCTTATCCTCGCTGCAGTTTGGTTTGGTTTGGTTTGGTTTGGTTTGGTTTTTTGTTCTTTTCTTTAAGTGCCTTTTTGTGCGGGGGAGCTGGCAAGAGCAGGAGTCTCAGGATATGGCCCTTTGCACTCACCTCAGACCTGGAGAAAACTCAGGGGGAGCAGGGCAAGTTGCCCATGATGGCCCATAGACATCACCCATCACTGCTTCTCAGCCTTCAGCACCCAGCTCAGATGAGGATGAGATTTTGGCACTGGTGGTGTCAGGCTCTGGCTCAAATCAGCTCAAAGAATACCAAAGAGGTAGCTTTGTGTGAGGGGCTGCTTGGGCAGCAGTGGTGCTTCCTGTGATCTCTGCAGAGCTCAGCCAAAGGGGTGTGGATGGCAAAGAGCAGCGCTGTCTCCTCACGAGCATCCCGTGTAAGTATCCTACATGATGGAGAGCACAGCCACGTTCTCCAGGACCCTTTGAACATGCATCCTCCTTGTGCTGAAATACACTATCTATAGAAATCATTCCCACATGAAAGATGTACCATATTTTATATGATGTCTAATACACACGCCTGTGGTTTTAAAACTAGTATCTGTGTACCAGTTGTCAAGTTATCCAGTGTCTGGACTCCCAGCAGAAAACTGGGGCTGGGTGGGATGGGAAAGGATGCTTCAAAGAGTACCTGTTGTTGTGCAGCTAACTCACTCAAGGCTTCATCCCAAAGGTGTCTGACCAGCATTGAGGGGTCATACTGTGTTCATACTGTGTACTGCCATGTGTGAAGCTGGCACAAAGCAGAAAACCAGCATGTGCTGAAAGGCTGGGTGTGATACAGCCTGCTGTGGGGCTCGCTGCCTGCCCCACTGCCTGGCTCTGCACTGGGGCTCAAAATAGATGCAAAGGATGGTCCTTCGATGCTGAGGGTTGGCTTGGCTCAATAGTGGAATTACAAGCTTAACTAACGTGACTGAAAGCTGGGCATCTTTTCATGGCGTGGAGGAGTGAGCAGCCTTCATCTAATTTGACCAGCAGAGAGAATAAGCTCTGTGCTGCAGTGTGGGCTGGGAAGCCACCCTTATCCCTGCTGTGTTGCTGTACTTGGTCCCTCAGTTGCAGGTCTCTTGTCGGTGTGTTGTGTGTTGATCTCTGTGGTGATACCTCAGTCCCATGTATTGGTATCCATGGCTTCCCACAGAGACTCCTGGTCAGTCCTGCTCGAGTCTTTCTTTGTCCTGCAGTCTGGCTTCACGCTGGGTTGAGTTCCACCATGCTTAGTTTCATGGTCATGTCCTTGAGGCCGTCTCCAGGCGAGGGGAGGCTGTTGATGCAGGTCCAAGTGGTACAGTTGAGCTTTTTGGTCTGGTTGTGCATATTTGCTGCTCCGTTAGAAGCTGGGTGCTGAACCTGGGGAGGCCAGAGTATTCCCTAGGAGGAAGCCTGGAATGCCGGGTTATCCCAGCGCCCTTCCCTGAGCTGCAGGGATAGGAAAGTGGGTGCTGGAAAGCTGCCTCCAGCCCGTAGCACGGTACAGTGGTGGATGGAGGTGGTTCTCAGATCGGTAGCGTTGAATTCAAAGTGACATCTTGTTGTTCTCATTACCCTGAGGACAGGCTCCCGAGCGGCTCTGTACCTCAGAAGTACGGTACTCAAAGCTGCGAGTCTTCTGTCTCCAGCTGAAAAGCATCTTTCTGCTCTCTCCTGAGGTTTCTCCTTCAGGCCCTGTTTTGCTCTGAGCAGGGCACTGGGGTCCTGCAGAGGGCAGTGCCCGGGCTGCTCACACCCCTCCAGCACAGATTCCTGGCTAATGAAGTGCTTGATGTTTAGTTCTCCCCCCAGCAGGAGAGGTTTGGCCGTTCTGGACAGAAGCTGCTGCCTGTCATGCAGCCAGGCTTGAGGTTCGTCAGCTGTTGTAAGCCAAACCGGTGCCTGCAGGTGGCTCTGATGCTCCAGGCATGGATCTGATGTCTCTATTATCTTCTCCTGGAAGCAGTGTAGCAGGTCAGTAGCAGGGTTTGCTGGGGAGGAAGAGCTGATCCCAGCATTTGGTGCTTGGCAGAGCAGCATACCATTCCATTTCAGCTGTTTGGTAACTGCAGAGCTTTATAAAAGGTGTTCTTTTAATCCTCTGGGCATCACTGTTGTACCAAATCCATCAAAATTGAAGTTAGAAACTTGTAGGTGTAAGATAAGTAGCCTGGGTCATAGGCCTTTAGTTGGAAGTGCCAATAGTGAACACATGCCTTCTGGATTCACCCAAAGATCAGTGCTGGGGATGGAGAGTCTCTTGGTGAGCTCCCCTGTTCACAGAACTGACAGAGTGGCCGGGCCTAGATCAGCTCTAGCGTCTCCCTGCTTCAAAGTCTCAGGTCCCAGCAGGCTGGGCTGGGCTGGCTTGGCCGGCGGGTTTTTACCCAGGGTACGTGCTCTGTCCTTCCGCATCGTGTTGGCTTGGATTCGGCAGCGCAGCTGCTGCCGTGGCACCGGCCATGGCTGTTCCTCTGCTCTTCTCGCTGTGGTTCAGTTGCAAGTGTTCAGGAAGGCGAGGGAAGGCGGTGCAGCAGTCAGGAACAGGCGGTGCTGCGGCCATCCTGTCTTCGTTCCTCACACTAAGGGTGGGAGATGCTGCTCAAGGGACTCAGAGAGTGCAATTGGTCCCATTCAATCTGTGCTCTCCCCAGCACAGGGGTGGTTTATGAGGAGTTCAGGGCCAGGCCCTGCTGAGGGAGTCAGAGCCCTTGGCATGTGCTTTGTGCAGCTGCAGAGCCAGCCTCGACGCCTGGATCATGGGGCAGGCGCCCGGATGCCAAACACTGAATCAGAGAACCCAAATACTTGAGAAGTGTTCCCAAAAGCCATGAGCAGCCGGAGCCCTCGCACCAAACCATGCCCCTGCGGCTGGGTCCTTCCTGGTGGCTGCCGTGGTCCTCCCGCCCTTCCTCCATACCAGTGGCTCTTCCCTGTGTCCTGTTCACCATCGTATGCGGTCTTTGCGAGTTGTATCATATTGTACATGACTTGGGGTTGCCAGAGTTGTAGTGTTCTGACTACAGTATTTCCATGTGTGTACATAAACCTGAATAAGCACAACTGAACTCCTGAATGAAGTGTATACGTTTCATATACTGATTGTCATACGATGAATTTTATAATTATTCCAATTTTGTTGTAGATTTCCAATCTTTCCTATTTATTTTGTACCAGATTTATTTGTATATTTTGTGATTTTGTTTAAAAGCATTTTGTTTATTTCTATTCTTTTTAGATAAATGATGATTTTTTTTTTCTGTTGAACATTCCAGTTTATGCATTTTTCCCTCCTCCATGCTCACCTCCTCATTTCCAAGGGATGGATTTTGGCACGCAGGTGTTGGGGCTGATGTTGATGATCCCTGACCCAGATCTCTGCTATTGGCACATCATTGCTCTTTAATCTCTACTTCAGCTATCAAGAGCCACGGAGAGGCTGGATACCGTTCCCCTTAGAGCCAGGTGTTGCTCTTTGCTTTGGTGGGTCTGGGCCTATAAGTCCTCAAGCTGGGGAGGGCTGTGCCGGTGGTTTTGCTGACCAGGGGCTGGGAAGCTGGTGGCAATGCAAGCAGCTGACTTTATGAAGTCCCCTCAAGGGTGAGGGCATTTTTCTTCCACTAATAAAACCCCCTTATTTACAACCTGCTCTCCACAGATCATGTTTGTCCGTCCGGAAGCGCAGATGCCGTCTGTCTGTCCCTCTGTAGTATGTGTTCCTGCAGGCGGTGTGTGACGGGGGTCTCCAGCGAGGGACATGGCTGGTGGTGAAGGTGCTGGTGGAGTGAGTCTGTGCCCATGCATCGGTGCCGCTGTCTGCAACCCACTGCTGCGCCTTGGGCAGCAGAGCTGTGCAGAGCCTGCAGTGGCAGAGCTCTGTTTCTGAGCCTGTGCTCAGTCCCCTGCCCAGCATCACCTCAGTTCCACGCTGGCGGAGCAGCAGCCAGCCCTTTCCTGCAGGGCACCCGCAGCCCGGCCGTGTGCCCAGGTTGTGTTTCTGCCACCCTCAGCCCCTGTCCTCGCAGCCGTTTCACCCGGCTGCTCTCCCTGCACTGGGCTTTCTGCCTTGCGCAGCTCTTGAGCTGCTAAACTCTGGGGTAGTGAGAGTTGAGCAGCGTCTGCTCAAGCCTTGGGCTGGTTTTGCTGCACCCAGTGCCTCTGTCCCTGTTCCTGTGCTGCAGTATGGACCAGTTCCCCTGCACCTCTCTCTCCAGCCTCTTACCAGCAGGATGGGAAGAGCAGCAGGTGCTGCTGTGACCGATGTGTGCCTATCCCTGCAGCAGGTGGAGGATGTGATGCTGCAAGCAGGATGTAAGTAGAATTAATGTGCAGGCAGGCTCGGGGCTGGCTCCTACGGTGAGGAGCAGGGCAGGAAGAGCCCAGGCATCCTGGCAGGGAGGATGCAAGTGGCCGGTCCCTGCAGGGAGGTGGGATGGGTCCAGGCTGCACTGTGGCAGCAGGGTGGGAGCAGTGCCTGGAGCAAAGGCACCTGCATCTGGGGCTCTGCGTCCTTGAGGCCGTGCTGCAGCCTCCCTGTGTGGCCAGGCCAGCAGCGGGAGGGACCCCAGCACTAGGGGCCAGTTCCCAAGTACTGTGTGTCCTGCTCAGGGGCACTTTTAGTACCCACAGGGTGTTAAGCACTGGTAGACCTTGCCCTCCCCTGCCCTGCTGCTGCATTGCTCTGCCTGTCAGGGCCTGTCTGCAGGAGGTGAGCACCCCAGGGTGAGCTGGGAGCTCTGCACCTATAAAACTGCCTTGTCAATGTACACCACGGGGGCTTTAGGCAATGAGGCTGCAGTAGGTGCTGCTCAGGGACCGGCACAGGGCTTTGCATCCTCCATACTGGGTTTGTGCTGCAGCTGCAGTGGGTGCTGTCTGCTGGGAGAGGAGCTGGTGTAAGCACGAGGAGCTGGGAGCATCTCTCGTTACCTTGACCTATTCAGAAGGACTTGCTGGCAGTGCCCCCAACACAAAATGTCTCCAGGGCCGTGTCTAAGGGCAGGGTGATCCTCGGGCTCCTGTCCCTGGTAGTTTGCTCTGTGCAGCTGCTGTGAGTCCCCTCCATCCCTGTGGAGCCATGAGGGTGAGCACATGGAGGGGAAGAAAGCAGAACCCGGGTCAGGGAGAGCTCAGGGCTCGGTCGATGCCCGTCCCTGAGGCCTTGCTGCCACCGGTCTCACGCTGCAGGAGAGACCAGCGGCAGTGGGCACCAGTGTGCCCACCCCTGGGGTGGTGGGACAGGCTGCAGGGAGAGCAGCTCTTGCTGGCTATTCCAGGGGCTCTGCAGGGCTCTTTAGAGACACAAGGTACTGCCAGGGCACCGGCTCCTTGTGGGCAGCACTGGTGTGGGCTAGGAAATGGCTGTGGCCACGTTCCCTGTGCCAGCCGAGGCAGAAGGCTTCACCCGGCTCTTGCTCAGTGGGTTCTTACTGCAACACCAGTGCAGAGCAGCACGGGATGGGCAAAGTGGCACAAGGCCGGGCAGTGAGCAGTGCCTGTTGTCCATCAGGCTCCCTCTGCCCGCCGCTTTCCCACCATCAAGTGAGGGTCAAATACTTTCCATTGCTCCAGCCTTGAAGAGTCTTCTCCCCATCGCGGTCAGAAATAGCCCTGGGCTGGGAGCGAGCTATTTGTGGCGACCGGTTAGGAAGGAGGAATGGGAGGAGGAATGTTCGGAGCTCCCAGACCTCTCTTCCCGCAGCCGCACGCGCTCCCCAGCTGCTGAGCTAAAGCTTAAAAAATCCAAGTGGCTATACTTGGAGAAATGAGGTTTAAACATAGCAAAGCCCAGCATGGCCTTTAGTGAAAGGGCTCAGGAGCAGCTCCTCAAACCCCTCTTGCAGCCACCATCACTGTGGGTACACACTGTTTTCCAGACCCCAAAATCAGGGGGTCAGGGCCCAGTGTTGGGTATGGGGCTCTCAGCAATCCCTGACGTGTCGCTGTTGATGGCCACCACCTGCAGCCATTTAGCGTTGCTTTTCTGTCCATCCTGCTGCAGTAGCTCTGATGCCAGGGTCTCATCCAGTCTGGTTTGGTTCGTAAGAGGGGTTCGGTCATGGGCGAGGGCTGAGCGCAGCAGTGTGTGCTGCCCCCAGGGCTGTCCCTGTCCTGGTGGGTACGGGGTGGACAGAGCCTTTGGCTGGGTCAGTCAGTGCCATTGCTGTGGCTGCAAGGCCTTCCCAGGGTATTTTGCCCTGTTTAACCATGTTGCAGCCCCTGATGAGTGTGGGCCATGAGAGAACCAGCCCTGGAAAGGGGCAATGCTGGAGGCAGTGGCAGGGTGGGGGTGTTGCCCTTCCCAAAATGGAAAAGCCCCTCCTCACTCTAAATCCAGGCCAAAATGTTTCTCTGTCTCCCGGTGCCTTCCAGGTGAAGGTGATCGGGATAACAAAAGCCTCCTGACCCCCCCATTGCTTCCCACCCACCTGGGGATCAGACAAGCCCTTAAAGCCAGGCCCACAGCCACTGCTCAGCAATGCTTCACACAACCAGTTCCTGCAGCTTCTTCCCTCTTCCTCAGCCACCCATCCCAATGGGATCCCCACAGACCAGTCCTGGCTGTCCCTGCCACCTCCAGCACTGCCCTCATCACCTCAGCAACACGCCACAAAGCGCCAGGCGTTTCTAAAAACATCATTTATTGAGTTGAACAGCTGCCCCTCCAGCAGCAGCGTTTCCTGCTCCATGGTGGCGGTCTGGTTCTGCTTTATTTATTGTCTCCTAAGGTACTTTAGAATGGAAAACCAAAATTCAGTGAGTTTACAGAACTGAAACAACAGTCGAATTAACTACAAGAGGGCCCTCATTGTAATCCCTTCACAGCGAACGGCACGGCGGGGAGTAAGGGAGGCTGCACCATGACACGGAGGGAAACCACAGGGTGCTGTTGTCTGGCTGTGTGCAGCCCTGCGCCTTCCCCAGGGTGACTTCCAGCACAAGGACCGTGCCAAACCCTGCAGCCATCACCCTCCTTGGCCACTGCAGCCTGCGATGAGGCTCTGTTTGCTCCAGGCCACAGACAAGGGCATTTGCCAGCCAGGCTGGAGCATTCCGGTTCCCATGCGGGGCTGGCCCTGTGGCATGTGCTGTTCCCTAGTTTAGGGCAGACACTCTGGCATAACAGGCCCTTTCGCTCCAGGTGGTGGCTGGGTTTGCCTTTGGGATGCTTCACTTTGTTAAAGCTGAGCAGACAGAAAGGTCAGTAATAAGCAATAGGAAAACAGACTAATGTAATGCTACAGCAGTGGCTTCAAGCTCCTGGGTTAATAATTACTGCTGAAACTACAGGAGTTGAGAACACAGTGTGCGGCTCAGCTGTTGGAGAAATGTGTTGGAAAACATGCATCACATGCCGATGATGAAAGAGTTTGGAACACTGGGAGAGGATAACAAGCATCTACAAGCCGAAACGTGTACAGCTGCAGATATGCAAGAGCTGGAATCCCACCACCATCTGTGACAGACGGAGGAATCAAACCACTGACACACAGAAACTCACACCAAGCAGAAGGGAAACTGAGTGCTGGAAACCACAGCAACACCCTGGTTAACACGGGGAGGGGCAGTTGGTAACCCAGAAGCAGAGGGTTAAGGGCAGCAACCCAAAGGGCAGGAGGATTTGGATCATTTGTCTCCTGCAGGGCCCAGCACATCCCTTCCTTCTCCATAGAGAATGTAACAAATGGCAACAACCGTTCACAGGACACCGTTCGAATGAGAATCAGATGAAACACACCATGGGAAAGGGAGAAACATGCAGCATCCCTAATGTAATGGGAGCAGCACGACAGCCCAGGCGGGCAGTCCCATCTGAATGCACCACCCAGGCAGAACCCAACAGCTTTTTAAACCGTCTGCAAAACTGAAAACAAGGGTCTCCTCCTAATTAGTGTTAATTTGTTAAAAGTATCTGGACACTTCCAAAATGTGCCTTTGCAAGAATCACACCCCCCCAACCCATCACCCCAAGGGCCCCAACAAAGGAATCTGCTCCTGATCACTGCTAGAGTCATGGTCTGTCTTCAGAGATGCTTTGCTTTTTCATTCTTATTCTTCTTCCTCTTCCTCCTCTTCTTCCTCCTCTTCCTCTTCCTCATCGTCATCCTCATCGTGGCAATGTGTGATTTCCTGAGGTGCCTGGGGGAAGAGGTTGGGCGGTTTGATCTCACTGATGGAGCGGGTCAGTTGATGCCGCTTGTAGTCAGAATCCTTAAAATCCACTGAGGTGCGATTGCGCGTGGCCATCGGCGACTCCTTCTCATTGATGTCGACGTGCGTGTGCTCCACCGTGGACTCGTGTGGCATCTACACATACAAGAGACAGAGAGCAGGTGACAAAGGGTGTCCCAGTCCCAGGAGATCTCCCTGAGACAGATGGAGAGCAAGCCCCAGAAGGTGACTCTTCGGCCTGCGGTGCCTCAGACACCACCCAACCCTCCAAGGTGCCATTCCCGGTGCTTGGAGCTTGTGGAAGTGTTAATAAACCCAAGCACAGGCACCTTTGGGAGCCCTGCCCACCTCCCCAGCATCTGCAACTCACCAGGACATGGGCGGCTCTGAAGAGGTAGCTGAAGGGGTAGTAGAGGAGGTTGATGAAGGAGGCTGCATAGAGATCAGCGTAGCGCATCACCTGGCTGGCAAACAGAGTCTGCCGAGAGCCGCTGCGGAAGAGGCTCCCCATCATCCCGTAGCACATGTCCATGTCGTGGGTCACTTTCTACAAGCAAAGGGCAGGTCAGGTCCTGGGCTGGGCAGGCAGCAGCGCGGAGCCACGATAACACCGAACTGAAGCACACTGAGGGCTGGGGGCTACATGAGATCTGCAAGGATCTGCAGCAAAGCTTTCTGTGCTCATATCCCATGGGATCAGAGCACAGCCGAGTCCCAGCTAACAGAGGGGAAGGCAACAGCAGGCTCAGAGCCAGCACCTGCCCCAGGCTGGCACCCCAGGGCTGGCTGAACCAGAGGCTACAGCCCCTCCAAGCATGTGTATGCCAACACCCCGTTCTGTGGCAGTGAGCACCTCCAGTCAGTGCTGCTGCGTGCATGAGGGAGGAGATCCTATTCCAGACCAGGCTGCCTTTCAGGAGTGCCACCAGTGAGCTGAGAAGCTCCTCCGTTTGCATCCACAAAGACAAAACGGCTTTGCCAAGCCTGCTGTGCCCACCCAAAGGCAGAGCAAAGCATTTCAGGGCTGAGCAGTGGGGTTGGGTTGTCAAGCCCTTTGGGATCCAAAAGGATGAAAAGGGATTTTGATGGTTGGTACCTTAATGCGTCTCTGGATGGAGCTGATGTCGGGGCGTTCATTGCTGCTACTGTCCAGATGCCTAGTTACAGGCGAGAAGGTAAATACATGGTGTGAAAAGCCTTTCAGAACCAGATGCTGTGGAATGGGGGCTCAGGGGAGGGAGGCTGGTCTGGAGGGGAAGGTTGGTCTCATGGGCAGAGCCCAGGCCTGAGTCAAAGGTCCAGCAGCAGTGCTGCTAACCCAACCCCAAGGTTTCGTCAGAGCTGCTTGGTAGCTGTCACTAGGCTGGGAGAGGCAGCAGGAAGGTTGTCACTGTTAAACACTCACTTGTACAACTCGGCCAAGAAGATGTCCAGACTCTGCAGCTCTTCAAAAAGGGCTGGAAAATTCAGAAAAGAAAGGGGGAAAAGGTAAGTTAAAACTATTGAAATGAAAAGGGCTGAAAGCAAACGCCTTGCAAGGCGGTGGAGGGGCACTGCATCAACGAGCACAGCATCCCATGGTCACTGTGCAGGGATAGGGTTCAATCACACTCTATGCCACTGGCAGCGCTTTGGGCTTGGTTTCTGGGTGCTCCTTTTGGTTTTGAGGCTGAACCTTTGCAGCTCTCACCAAAACCTTCCAACCAGCAGCTATCAATATAAATATGCAACTGTCATAATCCCCAGACCTATTTACACATCAAATGGCAGACCTGGGACAAAAGCAGTAGCGCTGGAGGATAGGAAACACACAGCTCTTAGGCAGCAGGGGAGCCATGGCTCCAGGGTTATGGATGAGGAACAACTCAACCCCACCCAGCTCCAGCTTCTCCCTGGCCAAGTCAGCACTTGGCTGATCACATTCAAGGGGTCTGGGAAAGAGAACCGGAAAGGCCTGGGACCCCAGGGCCAGTCCATGGAGAGCTGCCCCAGCTCCTGCCACCAACACCCAGACCCAGAGAAAAAGGGCCAAAAGGAGAAGCTGCAAGCCAGGGTGATCTTTCCCCTTGCACCCTTATGCCCTGGTGATCTCAGGGGTGCAGCACCAGGCAAGCAAGAGCAAAGCCTGGCCTAGGGTTTCCACTCACCACTTTTGTCTGTCCAGACATGCAGCTCCTGTGCCAGCTCAGGGATCACCAGGAAGGTCCTCCAGCCCTGGCGCTTCTTGGATTTGAGGATGTCTCCAAAGATATGGTCTCCAATGTACAAGATATCCTTCCCTTTGGCCCCCAGCAGGTCACAGACTGTGTCTGAAGAGCCTGAGAGAAGAATAGCATGGCTCAGAACAGGGAGCCAAAAGGAAATATGTGCCTCATTTCGGAGGGCCAGGTTTAGGAACAGAGCATGTGTGTTTTCCTCCCATAAACCTCCACTGCTAAACGCAGCAGCCCTGCTTGGCTGTGGCAGCACAGGGCATTGCCCACCCACCACAAAGTTCTCCCAGGAGCAGCTTTGCCCACACACAGCTCCCCATGAATGGCAGCAGCAGAGGGACCACACTGCCTCCCAATCCAGTAATGGAGGGCTCACCACAGGCAGCCCTGTATATCCACCCGCTGCCCTTCCCTGGCTCAGGGGACCCTCCAAGCTTGGTCACACTGGTGACAGCATCATAAGTACAGCTGGAAACATTGCAGTGGGCCAGCTGCAGCTTCCCCTCCATCACAAGCTCTGCACTGGCATTTCCCAGACCCTCCCAGGCAAGGAAGAACAGGGCATTTGGGGAGGAATGTGTCCATTATTCCCTGCCACTGTGCAGCAGTGATGTTGCAGAGCTTCTGGGGCAGTGTGCAGAGGGCACATTATGATGTGTACTGGGAAAAACAACCTTGCCCAGTGCCTGGCACAAGTCCTCTCACAGCCAGACTGGTTGAAGGCCACAAGAGCACGTCAGAGCCACTCCACAGAACAAGAAGGGTTCTTGCCTCACCTCCTGAGTATACAATGCCATGCTGCAGCGGGCCAGTGTAGGTACCAATCTTCAGCTTCCCAGTCACCTAAGGAAGGAGACATTTTGTTAGTACAGAACAGCTGATGGTCTAGAACTTTTCTGCCCTATTGATACTCTGTCCTTTGTCTCTCTCGCTCCCAGGCAGCCTAAAGATAGCTTTCTGTATTCTTTTCCTATTGCCATCTGTAGTACCTTAAGGAAGGCAGGAAAGCCTTGAGCTCTGCTGTGCCCCACATGATGGGGTTGCTCAGGAACACTAAGGGGAGAAGCCAGCCCACTGTCTCTGGGGCAGGTCCTGTCTAAACGCTGTGCTGCCTGTTCTCACTAAGAGATGCCACACAGGACGTGCATGAGCCTTTCCAACTGCAGAGGTACCCTTCATCTGCCACTCACCGTGTCCACCTGCCTCAACACAGTGCCTTCCCCAAAGAAGAGGGGTTTTCGTGCATCCACCAGGATCAGGTCAAAGTAGGACTGCCACGGCCGATGGGCACTCCCAGGCTGCAAAGGCAAAAAACAAACCCCACAGGCACAACAATCAACCACAGGGAGTTTAAGTGGAATCCCATTGTCCATAACCTGGTGACAATGCTGGTCCATCAAAATCCCCTAGCTTGTGCCTCCTGTACTACAATGCTGGGTTGCCAGTATCACCTCCTAAAGCACCCCCCTTTCACAGCAAGCCCATCTCAACCCACCCTAGCAGTGAGGACTGAGGACGTGGTGTGAGACTGAAGAACTGCACTGAACAGCCATGTTCCAGCACAGCTGTTGTGTAAAGAGATGCTATAAATGACACTGGTGCCACTGTTTCTCAAGGTGAAATCCTGTGTAGATCCAAGCACACGCAGCTTCACACTTCAGCCTTACAAGGTCACGCTGGTACATTTGCCAAGGGTGGGAAAATGCCTGGACTCTATTTTACAGGGCATGGCTTTGAATCACAGCCCTCCTCAAAGGACACTGCATTCATAAACCCTTGCTGCTCCACATTTCCCATCTTTCAGAGATCAAGACTGCAGTAAGGAGTTTTTTGATCTATCAGTTGTGGTGATTTCTCACGTTCTGAGCATTTCTCCCTTGGCCACCTTCTACCTTTAGAGCACAGTGTGAAAACACATCTTTTGCACGTGAGAGAGCCTCACACTGAAGCAGCAGTATAAATTCAGCTCATAAACTGCTCTCCAAAAGTTGCAGGGCTGAGTTGTAAACTCAGAAAACGAGAGAAGGCATGACTAGAATTTCTGTAGTTACCACAGTCAAGGCACATAAATGTTTCTGCTGCACTGTGCAAGATTTCTAAGGAGCCTGGCTGCAAAATGCCACAGTTAAAACTGTGTTATCACTAAAATAATGTTATCATTAACACAGATCATCGTTTGAGACCAGATGATGCCTCTTTTCTCTTCGTTATATTGTATTTGCTTTGATCCCATTCAAACAGAACACAAACCAGCAAGTGTATTTTAACCAGATTAAAGCAACTAATCCCACACGGCCGATGAAGCAGGATTAAAATGCTTTCCAGCTACACAGATAATTAGGCACATCAGCTTCTATTGGAACTGCAGTCCAGAAATCACATACCTTTGGTCCATGTGGAAAGTCAAACAAGTAAGTCATAATTTTCTGAAAGACAGAAAGAAAGTATTCGAAGATGTGTTTTTAAACTTACAGTTATGTAGTTTATAAAAGCTAAAATGAATGGATGGACTTTTAAGAGACAGGAATTAACCGAGTAATTTTTACAATCAAAGAACACATTTGCCTCAGAAATCTGCACACTGCTTCAGGTATATTTGCCATGCTTTAAAACATCATACAAATCTTTGCATTAGCAATGTTGCAACATCCTAATATCTACCTGGAGTTGAAGTAACCATGCTTATTGCTACAGCACAGCAGACAGCCCTCTTTGGCTCTTAGACCTCTCCAGGCCTCAAGCTGCACAAGGGGAGGTTTAGACTGGAGATTAGGAAAGTCTCTTCACCAAAACGGCGGTCAAGCACTGGAACAGGCTGCCCAGGGCAGTGGTGGGATCACCGTCCCTGGAAGTGTTCACAAACTGTGTAAATAAGGCCCTCAGTGACATGGTTTAGTGGTGGCCTTGGCAGTCCTAGGGTAATGGTTGGACTTGATGATCTTAAAGGTCTTTTCCTGCCTAGCTGATTCTATGATTCTAGGCCCAGGGCTCTGGTGACCTGAAGTCACCTCATCTAGTGACCTCGTACTATCTCACTTGAAAAGGAAATTCTGCATTTTAAACGATGCTGAAACCTAAAATAAGCATCGCTTTCTCTTTCAGCCTTTTAACTGCTGAGGAACTGAGTGAGGCACAGAGGGACTTAAGCCAGGCCCATACTAGGTCAGTAGCAGAACCAGGACTACAGAAAAATGACTCAAGACCTAATATTCATTCACCACTAAAACATTCTGCACCTAGCTTAGAAAACACTGATTCTCCACCAGAAGATGTCCTACCAAAACCCATACAAGTGAATGGCTGACTTTTGTATTATATACCAACACAACAATTCAAGCAGCACTTACATCTGTGTATTTATAGTCACTGTTTGTGACAAGAAACACCTTCCCAACTTCATTCATGCGGCTGAGCAGCAGTGGCAGCTTCCCCTGAAAGCCAAGGGACATACAAGTCACATACAAAAGTTACAGAGATTCATCATGGGCAAAACACTCTGAACTATGATCCCACCAGACAAAACAAAGCTAATCAAACAATCAAGCAAGCAAACTCACATGTTTTTGTACTGGCCAGAGCCAGGAAAGCTGCTGGTCCATCCACATAACACCCCTCCAGAGCACAGCCCAGGGGAGGAAGGCAAGAGGGAAAGGCTCAGCAGGGTTGTGGTGCCTTTGCCAACCACAGTGCCAGGCACCCTGTGCTGCTCCCATCAATCTGCTCCATGCCAGGCATGCTGGAGCAGCTCCTCCAGCTCCAAGACTGTTCCCGAAATGGGCCCAGAGGCAAGTGAAATCTGAGCGCACACGAGCCACAAGTTGGAGCGCATTATAATTCCAACCTCAAATTAGGGAGAATTTATTCCTGGGGCTATTTTTATTGAATCATAAATCTCAGTCCATTGCCAGAGTAGCTGATTACCTCACAGAACGCTTTCCTAAGAATTCTGCAGGCATGTAACTAGAAACAAGTTTAACTGCTTTAAAGTGATACTCCACCACGTAGGTCATCTAAATGAGAGAATAATTACACTGTAAGTGGTCCAGAGGGGCCTTGAGAGGGCAAAAGTAAGGGAAGCACTGGAGCTTGCTCAATTAGATGTGCTGTACACACATTTGGGCTATCAAGAGACTGGACATCGGTGACTCTTTCAGGAGCTTCCCCCCAGTCTCTTATGGTTAAAGACATGTATCATTTTTGTTGGATGGCTAAGGAATACCTCTGTCTAAAAAGATGCTTATCATTCCTTTTTCAAAAGAGGTCTGCTTGGGTAGAGAAAAGATGGGCCGGGAACACAGTTGCTTTCACCATCAAAAGAACCAACATGAGCCCTGCCAGTGTATTCACCTGTGTCCCATGTAAACATTTCCTCTGGCTTTTATATTTTACGTAAAGAACATGCACGTGAATACGAAATCATGTGGATCACTGGCTCAGAATAAAGGCTGCGTCCGAACTTTCCACTTTGTCTTTGGTTATTACAATAGAAATCACACTGTTATCTCTTTTGTGATGTAGTAAAGCAAATCAGCATGTTTATATCTTGCCTGCCTACTCACTACAGAATGTCATATAGCACAAGTAAAGTAACTTCACACTTACGTCTTTCACCACATACTTCTCCAGATTCTCAAGGGTCTTTTCCTTAAGTGATCCCTGAAATAGAAACAACAGAATCCAGTGAGGTAATGGAAACTTATGATGTAAGAGACATCAAAGTAATGCCAACTTTCACACTTTAAAATGCTGTGAAAGTACAAACCAGGGCGAATCTGAACCAGTGACTCTAGAGATGAGAGGCTTTGAGTAGCAGGGACCATCACAAACTCTGTGATCCTTCGATTCCCTCACCATGGTAAATAATCCACTTCAACAGCATTTTAACCCTTTCAGAAGGGAATACAATAGAAACAAACAAAAAATAGATTTGCCATACCAAACAAGACAGTCAACGACCTGTCTCCAACACTGACCATAATGCTTTACTGAAAGGCCAACTCCAACATGTATCACATAACACTGCATAAGGAAAGAAAAATAGATTCCTGACTTCTGCATGGATAAAAGGACCACCACAAGTACAACTGTGAGCAGAGCTCTCCTGTGATGGTTCTCCATCCCACCCCAATAGACCTCTTGAATGAGGAAGAACAAGAAAATCAGGTCTTCAACCAGATGTTAATACTCACAAAATTAGACTCTGAATTTGCACATAAGTGTGAAAAGATGAACTGCCCCTCCTTTCTAAATAGAGAAGAGTTGATGTATTTCTGTTTAATGCAGGTACTTTTCAGATAATATAAGATAGTACCAATGTAAACCACTTACAGTAAAATGCCATTGTAATCATTAAGACAAAGTACAAGTTGTGGACTTTTAGTTCTAAACCCCATTAATTACAGTGCAGAAATGGAACCTGAACACAATAAAAAGGAATAGGAAGCCAAACCAGAAATGTTCCAGTACAAGGAGGGCAGTCAAGGTCTTGACTTATATACAGCTGCAATCTATTATTTGCTCACTAGGCGGCAAAGCAGGGCTCTTGCCCAAAAGTAGAATAACAAATCTTAACTCATGACTTATAAACCAGTCCCTCTAACTCAGTTACAACTACAGACATCCCAATGAGTTCTCACAATCACCTTGTAATGAACCCAGTCAACGGCATCTCTGACATCCTGGAACATACTCCTGAAGGACATGAAGAGGTCTCCATCTTTAAAACCTGTTTCACAGCTGTGAGGACAAAGCAGATTGTAGTGGTCAATCACAGCAGGTAAGAAACACATCAAGGAGAGAGACAGTTCAAATGTTGTTTGGAGCCTGTGTTTTCATCTTACCATAATGGATTCTTGTTTACTAATTTACTGTGGCTCAGTCTTGAAAAAAGGCTACAAGAGTTTAACAGGATCTGCATGTTACACAAGAACATTTGCTTGAAATGGATAGCACGTAAGTTTCTAACAATGGGCTTGTGCCTCCATAGCAGTACTACAGCTTTTCTGTGACCTGCAACTCTTATTTCTCCACCACAGCATTACAAGAAGGGAAGACTGGGGCTGTACAGTTTGCAGCATTTTACAGAAGATGAATGGGACTGAGAAAGTAAGCAGTCCTTCTTTCCAACATTAAATAAGGAGGTGCCAGGAAAATCAACTAAATTTAATAATCACTGCCGAGAGGAAGGAACTACTTCTGTGTTGTATAGAGTCAACATAAGAAATTTTCTCTACAAGATACTGTGGTGGTATCTTTGAGACATCTATGAGAGTTTGCATCAGAAGAAATCAAGGAGAATTAAACAGAGCTTAAACAACCTGTATTATGACAGCAATCATCATGTCTGTGATGAAGAAGGATACTTCACCTGATGGATTGTTGGCATAAACAGTTCCTCTGCTCCCAGGTAAAATCCCATTAAAATCCCTTTGCCTTCCACTCACATAATATGCAAAGATGACCCATGACATGAGTCAGCAGCACACCAACATTCACATTTTCCAGTTCAAACCACAGCTTGTTTTTATGCTTATACCTATTTGAAAACAAGGTAAATACTCATGTTGCACAAACAGCCTTTTACAGCACAATGTGCCTGAGCATTTCACCTTAAAGTCCTCAATTATGACAGGAGGGACTTGTGGTAACAGACTGAGGAAATTTAGCCTTTCAGTTACCAGTTCAAACATGGCTCCAGTGGTCACAGGTTCAAAATGAGCTGTCTGGTGCCTGTAATCACCCTGTAATACGTGGGTGGTCTTATAAGCTGGCCTAAATACCAGTGTTAGTCAGCATGGTGATACTGATATACGCTGTGAAAGAAACCCTCATAACCAGTCTCTGCTGCACACACAGATCATCTTGTCACCACTAAATTCTCTTCATGCCAAAAGAATAAGAGGCCAGAACTTTTCCCCACCGAAACCACTTGAGGGGCCTCCACTGAAATTAAGAACAGCTCCATCTGTGCTGAACTGCTCTTTATAATAACAATCTTACTGTACCATCAGCACCTCGAACCAGAGGGAATACGTACCTAGTGTACCGGTCACAGTTAGTAAAGAAATCCACTAGGCAAGCCAATAGGTAGGTCTCTGCAAAGAAACAAAGCACGATTTTAAAACAAGGCTAACATCATACAGTCAGCTAACTTTAGGCCCTATGCCCAAAAAAAGAAAGTTCATGTAAAAGAAATAAACAGATAAGTAGAGTACCTCATTAGCAAAGCTTCATTGGTTTCAAAAGCACAGAAACAGACCTGCATTGGCTCACATTAGACTCACCTGGTAGATTGAATAACGTGTTCAGAATGTAAAACCTATCTGTGTCATCCCTCTGGATAAATTTATTCGGATATTGATCCCGTGTTTCAGGCCTGAGAATAGATAAGGTGGAGAAGAATGAAACCACAAGAAATAATGAGGATAAAAAGTGCTGACCTGCAAAATAGCAGGGTCCCTTAACTAGAGGCTGTTGTGCTTTAACTGACATCCAGCTTTCCCATATGCATTAATGGTGCAAGAGCAAAACTGCATCCACTGTGCTGGCTCAGGCAGAGCAAGGCACAAAGACCTTGTTGCTGAGTCAGCAAACTGAGCAGAGCCTACGCAGAGAAACTGAGTGGTCGAGAGTCCACAACTCGACCTTAAGCCCCATGCTGCTGGCTATGAGCATGCACTTTCATTGTTTGCTTATCTTAAACTTTCCCCCACTTTTGATGTGTTGCTTTACACTCCCTGGAGCAGCTTGCAGCAGGGGAGTGCAGGGCTGTGCTGCGGGAGGCTTGCCTGGGGCCCTCTGCAATTAATCATCAGGGTGGCAATGACTAAAGTCATTTAATTATTCTGGTTTCCTTCATTTCTGGAGCTTCTGAAGATCACTGTGACTCAAAGAGAAACCTGAGTGCAAACACAAAAACTTTTTCTAAAATTTAGCTTCATGATGCAGTAACTTACGTGCCTTCAATGACAAGGTTTGTCACCTTGGGGCTGGCCTGTGTTTGCCTTCCATCCATCCACTTTTGCAACAGTGATACGAAAGGATTTGGTGGGACACATCAGGCATGTAGCACTGAGCTCCCCTCTGCTCCCTAAAGCACCTTTTCTAGGGCAAGAGAAACGCAAGCAGCCAGGGAAGGCTGCAGGAAATGGCAGACAATGCCTCACTTCTGACACCCTCAAAGGTCAGAAACACAAAGGGGCAGAGTAACCTTGTTCCTTCCCCAAGCAAGCTCAGGCCCTTGAACTTTCTTAGCAATGGCTGTGGAGATGACAGTCTCATGGGGCACATGTCACTTCTGCTCCCAGCAGCCCACATACAATGGCTTTGTCTTAACTGACCAGCTGATGATGTTGAACTGTGCCAGGAGAGGTGAACAGCCCTGGATTATCCCATCAATCCCTCCCCACAGCACACTTCCTTCTATTCCCAGCACACCAGAGATGTGCCTGTGCTGGCACAGACATTTCCTCTACAAACACCTTGGGCTGTTGCTGTGTCTGGGAACCTCAATGCATCCCCAGTCACGGGGGTCTCACTTTTATGGAGACCCCGTGACTCCTTCTACAATGGGCACCCTGAGGATCAGTGACACAAAGGAGCATACTAAGTCAAAAGAACAGCCAAGAGTCAGCACTCACCCTCTGAGGAAATTAAAGCCATGTGCACACACTAGGAGGTTCCCATAGGCATCAACTTTCAACAGGTTTCCATAGTGGGTATCAAACACCAGGCCTCTGTTAAGAAAGTGAACATATTAAGCGTTGACCATTTCAATAGCACTCTAAATAAAACAGAGTTATTGTTACTATGCAGATGTGGTCCCTACTGTGCCTTTTACCTGGCTGCAGGTGAGCAACAAGAGCCCTGTGCTGTCAGGTGAAAGGTGCAGCTGATCTGCTCTCCACAGACTTGAAAACAGAACCATTTAACCCGGCAGAGGCTTAGCTATGCACATACCAGGGAGAACACCGGCCTCTTCCACAGGGTCACGAATCTGACACCTGTGTTTGTGCTTCCCTGACAGTCCTGCTGGGCTGCAAGGGAGAGCAAGGTGGGATAAAGGAATTTCTCTCCTCTTTTTCAGACATGGGCATGTAACTATTGCACAAAATGCTTTGGACATTCCTGGTTCCAGCTCCAGCAAAACGCTGTCTCACTTATCTAGTAGTTTGCAACTGGAGAATGGAGTCTTCCCACAGAGACATCTCTTCTATTCCCACCCTGGGATGAAGGCAGTGGATTTAATGGTGTCTTCATCACAGGTTTGTGAAGGGCTACTGTCTTGTCATGGGCATGGGTGCACCCAGCAACAGTCTTGGTGTAAAACATGCCAACAGGGTGGAAGGAAGGAGGCTGCCAGACTGAAAACTGGAACAGCAAGCCAACAGACCCTATGGTCCATCTCTTCTAAAGAACCTCCATAGGAGTCCAAAATAGAAAAATCCAGCAAAGGCACAAGTGGAAACAAGTCAAAGGCACAGAGTAAGATCAAAAGGCTTGCTTAAAACAAGCAATGTCCTTCTTACCTCTGCTACCAAAAGACAAAACATAAAAATCTAGTAACTTGGCACCATTCACTTTGCTTTAGGTGTTTGATTGATCTAGACAGTGAACTGGATTGATTACACTTTTATTATTGCTTACTGTCAGCTTAGTTTTCAGGATGTCTTATGCACCAGCACACTATTAATTAAAATCATTAAAGAAAAACATTCTGAGGCATTCTATCAGCCTCATGATGGACAGTAACAGTTCCTTCACCCCTTGATTTTGATTTAACTTTCAGTCCAATTGTGTCTCTGCTGTCTTTGCTTTGAAAAGTTATTTCTGGACCATGTTTTCAGCAGGCCTCTTTTCTTGCACACTCCTTTGCTGGCATCGATTCATGTGTTCAAAAGCCTTCCACAAACCAGAGCAGTTTCCTCCCTTCCCCATGATCTGTGGTCAACCACAGGCTTCACAGGCACAAATCTGAAAACCTGGCCTCACGTGTTGCCTATGAACTTCACAGAACAAATATTCAGGCCTTGAGCAGGCTGGGTCAGTATCTGTTAGTCATTTACCTGGTAGGGAATGCAGGATCATACACAAAATTGAGCAGCTCATGAGGGTATCCAATGGAAACTAATCTTTCTACGGTCAGGTCAAATCCAAGAGATTCGTATTCAGGGGATTTATACACTGTACCAAGATGAGATTTCAGTTAGAAAATTTGAAAACAGCTAGGGGGTTAAACAAGAAGGCAGTTAAAGGTAATGTACCCATTTCCCCTCCTCCCTCCTCCACATCACACGTCCCCTGTTCCCTTCTTCGCTCCTGCCCTTCACTGCCTCGGGTCCCCCAGCCTGGAGCCACGATGAAATTAGCTCAAGCTCCAGGACTGCAGCCGAGCAGAGCCACAGTTCAGGTTTCAGCAGCAGAGTGCACCAGATGAAATATCCATCAGTCAATCACAGCTCTCTGCATCAGGAAGAATGTATTTCAAACTGCAGCTCCTCTCCCTGCAGTCCTGTTAGGCAGATGCGTGAACGCTCCCTGTTCCACCTGCTTGGTTTTGGTTTGATGTGTTTTTGCAAAGCTGATGAAGAAACCAATAAATCTGGGGAAAACATGTATTCATAGCTAGAAAGCCTGAAATTCATCACTGCTGTGATACTGTTACTGCTCTGGATACAATCCCAGAGCTTAGTATTGTCTTCAGATTTCATCTCAGAGGAATTTATGTTTGCTGCAGACTAAATTAGCTTGAAGGTAGAGCTGTCAAGTTAACTTACGATTTGTTTGTTAATAATACCATATGGTACTGTGAAAATCTGTTTGCTGTTACCCTTATGCATCAAAATGCTACTCTTCTAAGCAAGCTTGTATTTCAGAGAAGCTGCTCATCAGTGACACATACGTTAGCTCAATGCAAAAGAAATTGACTTGTTCAACTAAGTCATTACTACCATCAGGCCTGTCTTCTTCCTGCAAATGACATTCCCATGTACTGGAAATGTTACTGCTTAATCAGATCATTAAATTAACATCTGAAAGGAAATTACTGCGTTTCTACAACAAACAGAAATCACTGTGTTTCTCTGACGGCATCTTTACATTTGCTGCATGTGTCTGTCTCACATGGATCTTAAGATGTAATAATGTCAAATACAACCCTTGACTGCCATGAGGGTTACCAAGGGTTCAATGGGCCCAAATGTCTCAAACACTTGAATACTTCATATTTAGCTAAGTGAAAACCAAAAATGTGCAAGTTACACAGCCAAGCTAGTTAAAAAGCAGACTGCTTTTCCTGAAACAGGTCTAGCACATCTCTGGACCTCACAATATATATTAACACACACTGTCTGTACTGCCCAGGTAGTCACCACAATATTTATATTCTTGAATACTCAATCTGAAAGGAGAAAACAAATATACAAAATACTATAAAAATACTAAAAAGAAAAGGCCTATAGAAGAAATGAGACTGTCAAGACTAAGATGACAGGAACTGTGACAGGGGCCTCATGTATCTCTTAATCTAAAAAGCACCAGAACACTAAGAGTTAATTTTCCCAATTAAAAATGTAATAAGCAAAACTGCAATGTTCTTAAGCAGATAACTGAAATCAATAAAAGTTACCCATTTCAATTCAAGCATTATTATACCAATGGTAAACATCAAAATCATGATATAATATTCAATCCACATAGTCTTTTCTATCCTTTATGAAAGGAAGTGTTGATTGAGCTATAGATAGGAATAAGCAATCAGAAACTACAGCTAATGAAGAAAGCAGTGACTGACAAGGCAATTCTAGGCAGTGAGCTAGAGTTGGAGGGAGCAAAAGGCAGTTAGGTGATGAACAACACTGTGAGAGAGACAGCAGAGCATCATCTGGAAAAAGGAATTCCTCTGATGCAGGATAGTAAAGGCACTTCCCAAGGAAAACAGTAATAAATACACCCGCACATACTCGGAAGGTGAAAATGGTGCAAAGCTCCCAGCTATGCCTCCAGTCCCCCTCTCTGTCCGTGAAGTCGCTGCACTCTCCTTGTTAGCTTCCTGAGAGTTTGACCACGTTACCAACTTATCCATAAAACATCACTCCCAAACAAATAATTTGTCCAAGGAAATCCTGCTCTTCCTGAACTCAACAATCATAACAATGCTGTCCAGACACAAGGAATCTCAAGGAGCACACTGGCCTCTCCTCTGGACAAGCAGAAATGGTTCATCAACAGCTCCAGCAGAACCTCTCCAGCAAAACAGTAGGGCTTTCTGTTAAACAACCTATGTAACTTGTTAACACTCCACCAGAGAATGGCTCTGGAGGGACATGTGGCCAGCTGCTCACAGAATGCCCTCGCTCAATTCCTTCCTTTCTTTATTTCCCACTTTGCCTTAGATTTATCACTACAGACCTCCTTTTAACTCTCTGAGGTTCAGGAAAGAAGCTGAAGCACCAGCAGGAAAGGCTGAAGAATGGATCAACCTCAGCCTCCATCATCCCAAGTCTCTGTTAAGGCAGTACTGCAACAGGATTAATCTGAATGTTTTGGGGGTGAGGGCTGGGCAGCTATTCCCCTTACTTCTCAAGCCCTAGATTTTGCTTCCTTGATGTCTCTCTCAATGAAATTAAACCTCTATTTGACTCATGCCTCAGATCCCTTCCCTGTTTTTCTACCACTCCACAGTATCTGGAAAATGAGAGCCGCCTTCTTGATTCACAAACTAAACAGCAACATAGAAAACTGGACTCCTGGAAATTGGAAAGGGACAATAACTGTTCTCCGGTTACCATCATACTTACTGTTCAAGGTAAACTTTTCCTTTAGACACACAGCTGGGAACAGGCTGAGAGCTCACCAAGCCCACCTTGACAGCACTCTACACTGCAGCACATGCTGCATCCATCGGTATGAGCCACAACTCACTGACATTTCTCATAAGCTGTGCGAATGCCTGTTTCAGTAACATGAGCTTCTGGGCAAACAAACAATCTACCTCCTTCAGATCAAGTATGAACAGGCTAACACTGCTGCAACTACAGCACCACATTCAGGGAAGATGTCCCAGTTATATGTATTACTAGATGAAAAAATGTATTTCAATATTGTACTCAGAGCTGGTTGCTCTCTCTCATATCTTGTTTACTTCAGGCATCCATGAGGAAAGAGAGCAGAAAGGACAGATTAGTATTTTTTTCTGCAGCTGCATGATGAAAAAGTAGTTTTAAGTTCTCCTGGAACAGCTCCCTCCATCAGAGCTGGCTGCTGAGACCACAACTGGAGGCAATATGTGTGCCATGGCAATGCCATGAATCCAGGTATTTGCCGTGCAGTGTCTCCCATGCTCAGCTCTTTCACACAGCTGAGAAGGACCCAGTCTTCAAGCATCCCCAACTCTGTGACAGGTGAAGAGGCAGTGCTATGAACTCATTTTCAAAGCATCCTTACCCAAAGACAGTAAAACCAAAGCACATGCTACAACTTACTCTGATTTCTTTTCCCTTTCTTACTATTTGATGCCATGTCTCTGCCACCACGCCAAGTCCCCAGCTCCAGAGGACCACCTTATTTTAATAGTTTGTGTCTCAAGGCAATAGTTTGTGTCTCAGGCAAATGCTTCAGTGGCGCGGGGCAATCGGCACCCAGCTCTCATGGATTATGCAACCGGGGTGGAAAGAAAACAACCAAAGGTTTAAAAAACCAGAGAAGCCAGTTGACAGCATTTCAGCCTCCCCTTAATACCATCACTTGGCTTAACATATACTATCGAAAGGTAAAAAGCAGTACCCCAGGAGTGAACGTTGCAAGGCTTCAGGTCTGTGATGAGTGCAGGCGTCCCTTACACAGTACATTCTAGGAGGGAAGCTGATCTGGAATGAGCAGGGGTTGTGCAGTAAGGTATGCAATTCTCATGCATTTGTGTGGTTGTTTTTACCTTTGCTGCCAAGACACAGTAACAATTTTATAGCTTTCCTGAAAAGGAAAAAAAAAAAAAAAAAGGAAAAAAAAAAGGAAAAAAAAATCTCTACAGAGGCTCCAGCTTATGCAAAATGCTGCTGCCAGGATTTTAACTCACATGAGGCAGATGCAGATTCAGAGTGTCACTCCAGTCTTGACGGAGTTACACTGGGCTCCCCTGTTAAAGAAAAAAATCAGACTGATTTTAAAACTGCAACAGCTCTGTGCCATGTGGGACTGTATCTGCTGGAGCTCTGTCCTCTGGTAAGCTCAGAATCTGGCCTGGCAGCTATTCCAAATACACTTACGACCGATTTATATAGAAGGCACAGTTGGTAATAGTGCATCCTGCAGGCAAAATTCTGTCCTCATATCCACAAAGCAGTCTTAGGTCATCAGCACAGTGATAATTAGGAGGAAGAGGGTATAAGCATGCTGCCCAAGTGACACAAACCCTTTGAGTTTCTCTCAGATGCAGAGCAACTGGTTCAAGAAAGGGTCTCGTGCTCTTTTTGGGGCTTTGCCATTGTCATCCATTCCTCATTCAGTGACAGATTACCCCTTTCAGGGCACTCACTTTCTTTCACACCACAAAATGCCTGCACATGTCAGTGCAGGAGACTGGGGAGACTGAGTCACGAGCTACTCTGGGAACGTGAGAAGAGAATTTTGCCCTACATCTGAAGGTGCTGACAGCGAGAGGCTCGCACACCGGGTCAGTCTGACGTAGCACGTCTAAATTCAATTGTGTACTCTAACACGCTTATGCTCCGATGTGCAAAGCATTACAGGATAAACTGGTACCAAACCTGCACAGAGTGCTGCACTGTACTGCAGTGCACTGGTTTGCAAGCACACACAGTAAGAAGACAAGACCTATGCTGCAACTTACAGGTATGAACAGCATCATCAGGAATAACTTCTGATATCCAATTTGCTCTAAATACAAAGCTGAATGAGTTGGAATGATGTTGCAAAAAGGATCCACAGAAGTATGCAGACCTCCTGGAAGGCTTCGCTGAAAATAAATGTTTAAAGCCTGTTTTGTTTCAAAGTGAATAGCTGGGGAAGGCTGTAGTGCATGTGATGGCTCTGTTTAAGCTGGAGAAAAGCCCCTCAAGCGCTGCTCGTTCTCTCCTTGTTCCTCCTCCACACAAAGATTTCAGATTCAGGCAGGGCAGCTTCTCACTGAAGATGTAACATGGTTTGTCCCAGGGCTTGTCGACACTTCTTAAAAGCTAGTCATGGATCATAGGAGAGAAGCAGGAGCTAATGTTAAATAAACACCCCTTCTGTGCTGCTTCAGCCATGTCACTTTTGTGAGATGTATTTGCTGTTTCAAACTGCACACCTGTAAGCAAGTTCATTTCCAACCACTATGAGTTTGGTGCCGGTAAAAGCCCTGAATTGAGAACAGTGACAACATGCTGAGGCAACTTTGAGGAAGCAGCTCCCCATCACCAGCACCCCAGTTTAGGAAGGGAAAGATGAGCTCAGGAGTTTGCTGCAATAACAACAGAAGCCCGCAGAGTGAGCAACTCCTATGGGGAGAGAGGCAGGGAGAGGACTACTAAGTGATAACCTGAAGTGTCATTCATCCTTGACTCTGTTTTTATCCCATAAGTCACTCACTCTCTTTAGCCAATGTGCTCTCCTCTGACATCCAAGCCTCTCCCGAAGGATTTTCATACCTTCCATCAGCCAGCTCCTTGCCTGCCTTCCCTCCCAGCTGGAAGCCAAAAGCAGCCCAGGAAAAAACGCTCCCAGTGCCCCCATAAGCATCCTTGCATTGGCATGGGACTTCACAGGAGCAGCTGCTTTCTACAGCTGGTGGATTGCATGCTCTGCTCCTTTGGCTACACACCAGCTCGGCTCCTTCCCCCACGTCTTTGGCCCTGGCCACTCAGTCTCTTGGGAATTGAAACACCTTGGTCTACCCACAGCATTCTGGTTGGTAGATGAAACTAACTGGCTTTTGACTTTCAGGTGTTCAGATAAGATCAGCATTTCTCAAACGAGAGGTGATGACCTCTTCCAAAGGGTTGCAAAAGCTTTAACAAACATGCAACCTTCAGAAATTTTACCCGCTATCTGGGTTCTCCAGAGGTCACACAAAGACAGATAAGCCAAAAGGTAGACAGATAATGCAAGCAGTTCAGCCTTGTCTCTGAAGCACAGGAAATGCAGTCCAGTTACTTTGTGTTAAATCTTGAAGAAATGAAAGTAAAATAACTAGAAACAGATTGTTTCAGTTTCTACTTATTCCCCAGTGAGTAAGGCATGCAAAAGAGTCAGTTAGGAACACACATGTTCAGGTGAGTCGCTAGTATCCAGATTATTATACATCGCAGGCACAACATCTATACTTAAGCTTGTGCAAATACATTTCTGAAATTAAAGAAACCTGACTTAAAGAGATGGATCAAAGTGCTGCTCTGAACTGCATCACACATAAATAATGCAGGTATGTGTTAGAAATACATTTATATCAATATTGTGCTGATGAAAAGTGCTTAGTTAAAGCCTTGAGGACTGAGATTCCCTTTTGAAACCCTATCCCCTATAAAATACAAGTACCTACGTATCTTGCCTCAACAATGTCTATCAAAGGAGATCCTAGACTAGTCCCAAAATAGGACAGATCTATCCCAGAGCTCTTCACTCTGTCAACATCTCCTCTGCACATAGCCCCAAAGCTGGGTATTTTAGTGCCAGCTATCGCCAGAATATCTGTGATTGTCATCCCTCCACAACCAACCATACTATTTCACAGAAGCACCAAATACTCATTCCCCAGCACTTCTGATCACCCAACCTCCTACTCCAGCTGAGAAACCAGAGAGAAACAGAGAGTGACCAGTCCTTGATGTGTTTCGGACACTGGACTTCATTAAAAAATAAACCACATTGAAGCAACAGTATCAAACATACTGGTAGGTGCTGGGCAAGCATTTCACATACTGCCACAGTTTGAGGAAAGCTGGTCTCAGGGCCAGAGGTCTGAGGATCCCCAGAAGTAACCAGGTAGTAAAGAATGCTATCTGACCTCTGTAAACTGACCCTCCTTTAAAGGTATCCTTATCTTCATAACCCATTACAGAGCAATGCCAGTATTCATATATAATTAGAAAAGAAGAGGATCTAAGCTCTAGGATACTAACGACTTCAGCTTCTGTGGTACAGGGTCAGGGGAAGTGTTGTCAGGCGCTGTCACTGAAACATAACAAAAGGGAAACAGTAACGTTTCAAACTGTGCTGCTCTCTATGTTAAAATAACTCATTACTTACACAGAAAGGAATCTGAAATGTCACGTTTAAGTTTCACACCTGGGTGTTGCTTTCCTTCAGTTTTGACAGCAGAGTCACACTGCTCAGCTCTGACGGGAGCCCAGACTCACTCCCTGCTTGCACAGCCTGGCAGGGTGCTGCCATTTTGCACTGGAAACACGGCAGAGGATTTTCTTTTCCATGAGAACTGTAAATCCTGCAGAGGTACCTGTACTGTGGAAGTCTCTGTACTAACATGCTCAGCTGGCTTGGCAATCCTGGGAGTGCAAACCTCCACTCCCCTTGCCTTGCATTTCTCTTTCCAAAGACACATCAGGTGTTACCTCAACTGCCACAGCCACTGCAAGCATTTCACTTCACAGCATCCTCACTGGACACTCCTGTTTAAAGCCCTGATCCTGTTTGAAGCCCTGATTGCATACAGCACTGGTTTCAGTTCATCTCTGCCCACGTAAACACGTGCCTGCTATGTGCCTGCCTGCATGCAGGGCAATGGAGTTCTGCACGTTTGTGCTGTGCTCATCTGGGAGTTCAGTGCTGTAAACAAACTGACAAAGTGGTAAACGTGCCTAATTGTAACCGCAAGAAATCCCAAACGAAACCCATGGGACAACTCATATGTTTTCAATTAGGAACATGGTGAATCACTGACCTGCCATTTGTTTATGGACTCAGCTGAACTGTGACCATATCGTATTTGTCTAGGGTCAAAACAAGTTGAAAAACAGCCAGGAACAGACCCCTGTCCTCTTGACTCTTGGGGTTTGATTTTAACCACTAGACCATAAATAAAAATGCTCTGTATTATGCAAAGCAGAATTGTAGTATTTCAGTCTATATTTAAATTGAGTTATCATAGTACCAAACAAACAAAATGGGTAGCAGCAGTATGTTTTGTTTCTTTGAATTCACTCTATTTTTCAATCTGCAATGAGAAGAAACTGCTGCCATATTGATCATAATTTATATTTACCCAAAGAAACCTTTTCAAACACAGAAGTGTTCTATGCAGGAAGACAAAGCTGAGCTGTAAACACACCTCAATATTTAATGTACCCTTTCTATTTCACTAGAAATTATGTATTTGTAGCAATCAGCAAACAAGACCTTGACAAAACCTCCAGGTGCATCCTAGTATACTTTCGTATGCTTAACACACACGCTGCTCTGTTGTGCATGAACAGCCAGACCTTGTACTAAGCCTCTTGCAGCCACAGATGTTTTTGACACTAAATCTGGTAACAGGAAGCAAGGCAAGAGTCACTGATCATCAGAGGGTTGAATCTTCTGGGTCTGAGCTTCAGTGGCTCCCCAGCACCCTTTTCTGACAATGCCCAATACAGGGCTCTGAGTGGAAACCAAGCACACACCTATAGAGAAGCACAAAGGCTCTGCAGTCCCCATCTGCAGCAGTGCCCATAAAGCATAAAGCTATGCACCCACTCTGCAGCCTAAGAGTGATGGAAAATTCCTTACCTCTAATGTTCCTGCAAACATCCCCAAGTGCACAGCACAGCTCTCAGCTCTAAAACCTCTAACCTGGAACTGTATCAAGTCCTATTCTTCCACTCTGCATGCTAAAAGAATCTGTAAAGACAGGGTTTGTTGTTGCTTCAAGGACTGATGCAGTACTGTAGGGCCAGCTTGGCTCCGAATCACCGGGTCTACACTTCAGGTTGTTTTTAGTGCTGAGTTTCCACTTGTTTTAAAAACAAGTGTTGTCAAGTATCATCAGCTTTAACTCTGCCCAAAGCAGGCTTATTAGTGCTCTCATTGGTAAATTCCAGATATTTTTAGCTTTCTGCTGCTGCACCTTGTTTGCCTTTGATGTGACAAAGATTTGGTCTGTTTGGATATGCCTCAGAGGCTGGCAAAACAGAGCTTAGTGTTGGAAAGATTTCTTCTGCTGAATAAAAATGCATGGCTTGAGGTAACAACAGCAGCACTGAGGTCACATTTTGCATGTTGAGAGAACCAATTCAGACGGACTCTGCTTTTCAAGGAAACTTCAGTTTGTCTGTTTAAATAGTTGGCAAGATATTCCTCTGCACTGGAATAATATTTTAAACATGACTACACAGCCACCTGTTCTTTCATGGGAATTTTTTACTGTTTCCCTGACACAAGAAAATCTTTTTTTTGTACTTAAAAAGTGGCCTTCCCAATTTACCTTTCTCAGATACAGCCCACTAGGAGTCACAATCCCATACTGGAAATATCCCTGCATTTCCATGGAAACAAACTACTGTGCCAAAATATGGGCTTAGTTCTTCAATGAAGACTTCCGAACAGGGAAGAAATAGTTGCATGGGCTTCGTGTTCAAACATAATTTGCTAACATCTAGAAATAAAAAGAAAATCTCTTAAAGGTATAGTAGCCATTTATACACTGTATCTCAGGCAATATTCAGTTGTATCAGTGTCCAAACAGATCCAGCTTCTTATTTCTCTCCATATTTACTTAAGAGAGTGAGCCTCAAAAGCTACACATTTGTTTGACAGTGTGTACCTGGGCTTATAAGTAGCAGAGGTGCCCGTGCCGTCAATAAGCCACATACATAAGTTTTAAACATAAGTTTTTCTGTAGCATGCTAAAATAAGGCATTCACAAAGCAATAGCATACATGTGATCTCAGACTTAAAGCCTTCTGTACTCTCAGCTTTGGTTCCTCCTACAGAGTAAGCTTTTTGTGTCATCACAAGGGTATTTGCAACTTAATAGTACTTCTGTTGTGGTATTAAGATTACTAGATAAGGGGATCTATTACAGTAAAAAATACCTCCATATTTCCATCCATCTGGCAAAGACAAGAACTGGCCGTTGGTGTACAAACAGCCTCCTGACCCAGACTGGTGTTATTCTTGTGTTTTTAAGAGCAAGAAAACAGAATATAGCAGCTTTTGAAGCTTTCCTTACACTGTGAACACTTGTTCTTTCATCAGCTTCTATCTGACACTGATTCTTGAAGAATCCACAGACAGCAGACTAGCAGTTTGTCAGTCAGTGATTTACTGGGACGGAGCAAGCAACACATGCTTTCTCCACTCCTCATTCCCAACGCCAACATTTGAGAACCCACTGCTCCAGACCTCGGAAGAGCAGCAACACAAAGAAGGCACAGGCAGTAGCCACTCAGCACCGCACTGGTATTTGAAAAAACATCCAGCTCAAAGCATATTAGGAACAATTTAGATTCCCCATCTGCCTTTAGCTTTGAAACACTAATGGCTAAACCAGCCTCTGAAATCTGCAAAATCTGCACCTGTTAAACTGGAAACATGCAAATGTGAGAAAGCAGACAGCAGATGTGCAATAGTCGAGGCATCTCTTGGTTTTTGCTAGAACAGCCTGTAGGCTACTGTTGTCACATCTACCAAATCCTTTCTCTAGCCACCATACTATTTCTGTATGACACAAAGAATTATATTGTCCAGAGAACTTGGAAAGAAGTGAAACTGCTCAGTATCTCCCCAAAAGAGCCTCAAAGCTGGTAGTCCTTAAATCATGATGAAACTAAAGACAAACCCTTAATCTAAGCAGGAGAGCCTCTTTAGAACATTTGTATTGGAGTCCAGTACCAATAAACTGACAAGAACAGTATCTGAACAGAAGAACAAGTAATTCTTTGTAGTACATTACAAGCTCAGCAGCTTTTAAAAGCACTCAGTTCAATCTTTCATGTATAAAACTCCCACGCTTATACTTTGTTTTTCATCTATGCAATCCAGAATTTTTCTATACAAGGTACAAATTCATTAGTCCCATTTCTCAGTTGTGGAAAGCAAGACACAAAACTGATACAACTCAGCTACAGCTAAAATATTAGATCGATTGAAGAACCAGTTCTCAATTCAGCTGCCGCCTTTTCTCCCAGATCATATGCAGCAACAACTCAACCCTACCTTCTGCCTGAGTGCATCTTTTCCAGACTCAACAGGTAAAGAAAAACATTTCAAAAATAAGATGTGGGTGTGAAAAATTTCCCTCTCCTGCAAACTGCAAGGATGGCTTAGACACCAACACCTACTTGAGGAAGGGGCAAACCCTGTTTACTCACGTGCTTTGGAGTAAGTTGGGAAAGACTAAAGCTGTCTTTCCCATGTCTTTTCCCATGTGATGAGAAGGGAAATGCTACAGCTAAAAGCATAAGCAATTTTGCAATAAAACCTTTGCAGTGCACTAAATCTTGGCATTAAGTTGGCAATGGTTCTAGGACACAAACTATATTCCAATCATATTATGCTGTATTAATCATATTTGCACTCAATAAACCCAGTATTTTTCAAGCCTCATTTCCCCTTCTTTTTTATTGAAACAGTTTTCAGCAGCCAGTGAAAATTTTATTATTGATCTGGAGAACATGGAAGCAGAAGTGATTTAAGTACAGGAAATGCATTCCAAATGAAAACATCCTGCCTATTGACATTATATCTTACCTGCCTTAGAGACAGAAGAGAAAAAAATTGGAGAAGGAAGGCAGTCACAGAGCAGTCTTTTCAAGCACAATTGAGTTTGTAATTCTTATTAATTCCCTTGCCACCTGCCAATGGCCTGGTGAGAAACTACAGCCAGTTTGAGAACCCCACTGCTTTAGCCCTGCTCCTGTCTAGGGACATCTATCCATCACCTCATTGTGCCATCTGTCCCATATAAGAGCTCGTAATGCCAAGGCCTCCTGCATTACTTGTATGCAGACCTACTAATTGCAAGTGTAGCTCACACGGAGAAGGAAGCAGTCAAATAAAATGCTCTTTGAAACCAATCTCTCTTTGCTGCATTTCCAATGGGCCTCACCAACTCTTAGTCTCAGGTGAGTGTTGCAGTGAAGACTCTCTACTGACATACCTTTATCTTTCTTCCTGAGGTTTGCAGTAAACACAAACAGATTAAGCTGTGAATCTTTTGGATTACATGCAACATGTTCTTTTACGAAAGCACGGGCAGTTTTGACACAACAAGTAAAACAGGAAGGCAGCCCAGAACTGTTACTGACTACTGGTTGTTTAGCCAGTTGGGATGAATAAGCAGAGCTGAATCATTTGGTTAATAAAATCAACTACTATTTAGCAAACAAAAATTCACTACAAAGAGAGACCCAAATCTAAGTTAAGGATTTAAACAAGAACTAAAAAAAATTCTCAATTCTGCCCTGACAGCAAACACGGCCCGTCAGTGGAGTTTGCAGACCTCGTAGCACCTTCCCTTTCCAAAGAGCAAGGGATTCCTGGGGAATCAGCACGAGCCTTGCTCCGTGGCTGGCAGGCATCAAGGACAGCAGCAGAGAACAAAGGGCCGCTGAGGTGACGGCTGCATAACATCACAGAAACTTGTCTTAATCCCCACTAACAGCAAGGGCTGAAATAGCTGAAGACTTGCTTGCATCAAGCTCTCCAAGATTTTAAGCAGAACTACTTAACTATGTACACAAACCACAGTCAAACCCCGCTGCTCCTTCTGCTCCTTTGACTCTCCTCCCAATAACACCTAACTTAGAAGAAACATTCTTTTTTTATGTACTAAATGTGATTCACTAACACAAGCAAATCAATAGGTTTAACAGGAAGGGGACAGTCAGCTTCATACATAACACTGATTTCTGAGCCTCTAGTATTAGTGTATCCAGCACATAAGCCCAGAGAGACGGGGGAACTTCCATACATGTAGATCTTACTCACCCCATGAGGATGCAACAGCAATGCTTGATGGGAAAACAAGGCATCTAAAACCTGTGAGAGTTATTTCAATTTCCTTTCATTTTATTTTGAGCTCCCAGCAGTCAAATTAATTCTAGTTTTAATCACAGTGGCTACAAATTCAGCAATTTAATGTCCATAATTTTTCAGAAGAAAAGGCTAAAATCTCCAGTTCTTTTCCTTGTTCGCCCATCCCACCCATTAGCAGTATTTCTCAACCCTATGCAAGGAAAGAGATAAACACAATGAGAGAACATGGAAGTTATTAACAAAAATTTAAAGTTCAACCTGATTTTGATTTGAAAGCAAGCAAAATCGCTGTGGCAATGCTGTATCAGAGAGCCTCGAATTTTTTCAATTCTGAGTTAAGTGGTCCTTTAATTTAACAAGGCTAAGAAATGCCACCCTATAAAACAATGCATGAAATCATGCTTTATGTGCAATGTAACATGATGATACTAAAACTGCTGTCAGTTGGCAAGCTGACATTCTCAGTCATGCTAGTAGTAGAACACAAGATCACTGCAGCATGCATGTAGTAGCTGTTACAATATACTTCAAAGTGGAAATGCTACACCCCTAACAAAATTAGATTATTCTAGACAGAAACCAGTGTTATTATTGTAAGTAGATTTGTGTCCTTAAACTCAAAGTACAAGAACAAAACTGTCTCAGGCTTCTAAAGTTCAAAATAAGTTAAGTGATTCTGACTTCTCTGGTACTGAACAATCTTCTAAGCAAGATTTTTGGTGCTACCAGTGGCCACTGAATTGGGAATTAAGAAAGGGAGAAGAGTGACAACGTGTTTTACTGACACCACAGCCTCCTCTTCACAAGGTAGGTAATTCAAAATAACCATTCTTCTTCTGAGATGCTGAAGTGTGCATGACTGTCAGCTACAGGATGAATGCCAGTTCATTTCTGACAGTTCATTTCATCAGTTTATTTCTGATATTAAAGTTCACAATAGAGAGAAGGGAAAAGAGAAGTCTCATAAGTTTTGGCAGGGTCAATGGCTCTGACTGCCTTCAATCACTGGATATGAAGACTGTGCTTGGGATATTTTTAAACAACTTTACAGAAAAATGACTTAGCAGTATATAAAAGTACAAGTGCAGAAAACTAGATGAGGAGCTGATGACAGTGGAGATGCTTCTGTTCCTCTTCTTTGGTCTATTTACATGTCTTGAACAGTCTCCAAAAGGCTTCTGCTCAGCACGCACCATCTGGTATGCAGATACCATTTCCAGATGTTAAATTACAGATAAACTAGCTTTTTACATTGGTTTTTCTTTTTTTTATCTAGACAGTATCATCTCCATGTAAAACAGTGTGTAAGGTACAACATGCTCAGACAGTAAACATGACAGGGTCTAATGACAGCACTACAACATACTGATGTAATACTTCATTTGCCCCACTCTTCATTGTCATTTCCAATTAATTAGTATTATCATAATCATATTCTAACCCTCCACTCCTTAAAGCTCCTGCAGTTAACAGGTATTTTTTTCTTGTATCCAACAGTTATATATCACAAATAACGGTCAGATAACAAACGCCAACATGGAAAAGAAAGGATGACTCTGAGACATAAGGCAACAAACAGGGAATTTTGTATGTTAATTTCCCAGTCAAGTAAAAAAAAAAAAGGGAAATAGCACTTACCAGGCATAATGCTTTTCATCTGCAAAAGGCTTTCAAACCTAATTACACTCTTACACCTCCTCGTAAAATGATCTGCAACTATTATCTCTGTTGTACCATGGAAAAAATCACAGGACAGGAGCTTACCCCAGAGTGGTCCAGATTTCCAGTTTTCTGCTTGGATCACAACCCATTTCTTTTTCCACCAAACCCTGACATTCAACTCCCCTGAAGGCATTGACTTTGCCTGCTTCACTGCAGCACTGTGATCTTCCAGCCTTGGAAGCCCCAGATTCCCATGTCCCTGGGTACTACTGCTTGAAACACATTTTTTCCTCTCAACAAACCAAGCATCATTTTGTGGATAACAACACATTTGCTCTCTGTTTACAGGAACGAGCAACTCGTGAGTAAAATGAACAGTCAGAGAACTGAGGATAGTGCTGAAGCTCTCCTTCTGTCAGGATGAAAGTTAGCAACACACTTCATGCTCCCCACTGGGATCACCTGAGTCACTGGGAAATGCTGCCAGTTTCAAAAGGCACAGAAGTTGTTTTTCCTTTATGGATATGAAACCCACAACTTTTTATTTTTTTAAGCATTTGTTCTTGAACAACTCTTTGCACTCCCTAAAGGCACTGTCAGTAGGTGAAACAAACATGGAAGGCACGCACCTGCAGTCAGGTCCAGCACAGATTAACAACTTCAGGACTTAAAAAGTGATAGGAACTTGAAACATGTATAAATAAGGCGTTGAACAATCAAACCTTTTATATATAACTACCACCTCATAGATAACTGCTTAAAAGAACAAAAGCAAGTGATCTAAACTGCAGTTACCTGCCACAGCCTCCAAAACTGCTCCCTGCAGCATTGTGTTAAACCATGAGCATACGGAAACCTTCTTGCCCTTTGCGTAGCCACCGATCCCGAGTCCTGTGACTCTCACACTGTTCCTAGCCACATCACTCATCTCTCATTCCTTCTCAGTAGAAACAGCAACTAAACGACCATAGTTGACATACTGCATTAACCCGTTATTAGGTGTTCCTGACACTCTACCTCCGATTTTCTCAAGTTTATATTCACAACAGTTCTAAATTGAAATATCAAGCATGGTATGAACTTTTTATCTATAACCTTGGAAGTGGTAACAAGAAAGAAGGCAGGATTGTACGTGACACCTTCAGTTACAGCCTGTGTGATACTACAATTTAGGGAAGTGTAAGCTGGCTTTTTATCTCTTCCTTCCTTAAAATACATAACATCATGGAAGTGTGACTATGCAGAAAAGAGTAACTTTACACCCCTCTTCCTCAAAAGCCTCAGAGAACTTCCCTGTCAAGTATCTGAAAGATGGAGAAGTCATGCAAAAGATTTTATGAAACTAAAAGGTCTTATGCAACCTCCCAAAGCCTATCTGCCATAAGGAATGGGCAAAGCTTTCTGACATAGCTTGTTCAGCTGAGACAAGACACTCCCCCTGCCTTGCCTCTTCTGAAAACAAGTCACTGATGTGCCCAACTGAGGAGTGGGAAAGAGGAAAACCTACTCAAGTATGACCCTCCCAGGACACCAGAGGGCTAAACTTGTAGCCAACCATATGCACCAAGGATAAAACAAATCACCTTGTTATTCAACATCAAGCTTGCACTGGGGACAGTATCAAAATATAGTGGAATTTAAGGAAGCAATTAGACTTATTAGCTTTGGTTTCCTTGGCACTCATAATCACTTGAAACTGTAGTACAGCAAAATGGCTTCTGATCAAATATAGTTTGCAGATAACAAATCTAAGGGAAATACCAAAAATTAAAGTGCAATGAACAGTGAACAATATATATGCTAATAGAAGAAGCACCTGCTAACTGGAGTAGCCCAACCAGTTTTTGCTTAACAACAGGCAATATTTGAAACTAACTCAATGACAAAAATAATTGAGGAGATACTCACCAGCAAGTGTGTAATCCATATCAAAACCAAAGCACTTTATCTTTTCCATGGCTAAACTTCTGTTTACAAAGACCCTGTAAAAAGAAATGAAATAAAGCTATAGACATGAGCATTTTGAAAATAATCATGTTTTAAACCAAACACATTGTGCCAGCTGTCGGGATGTCTGCTCTCTTAGGTCAAAATCAGAAAATATACCTGAAAATGGAGGCATGTTTCATTTTTTGCCATGAGTTCTCCTGAAGCAAAGTCATGACTTTGCAGGGTTATTCTAATTATCGGTATGCTATCTAAAGATGTACACGCATGCATGCACACACACGGCTTTGCATGTGACCTGCAAAAATCCCTAAGAATAGAAGTGCAAAATCTCCTGAAGCAAAATTTAGCGATCAAGTGAGAGGAAACTGGAAGCAGAAGACAGGAGCACAATTTGCTTGATTAAAAGAAATTATTACAAAGAGGTAACAAGGAAAAGAAACAAACATTTCTGTGAATAAACTCACAGCATTTGAGCTCTCTTTGGAACTGTATCTGGAAATTCAAAGCAAACCTGAGCAGTTCAGCTTCCACATTTACACCAATAACATTAAAAACATTTTTTAAAGCTCTAAAAAACAGCAACAGATAAATTTTCATCCACAAGAACGTTATTTCTATTGTGAAAATTTTTCATTTATAACTCCCCTGCAACTCCTCAAAACCCTGCTATTTTTAAAATTCCACTTTTACTATTAATGCTTACTGCAGTAAGAATCTAAGCTGAATACATACAGGTTCTTTTTGCTGACAACATTTTAATACACCATATTCAATTTAGTTCAAGTAAATAACATGGGGAAGAAATAGGTTAGAGAATATCTTCTTGTTTCCTGTTCCAACTACTACAGTAACTAAGCTGCTTACAATTCCCCAGAACTTTAAACCCTATAGCAAATCTGTAATTCAACAGGACTTCTCTCCACTGTCTGTTTTATCTGAACTTTAAGAACAAGACTCAGCTGTGGGATGGAAGCCGAGCTTCTTAACACCGACCTCTGACAGAGATCCCACATACCGCTCCAGCTGGGATGCCGAGACAAAATTCTCCTGTGTGAGAAAAGCTGCAGAGCCTTCACCTGTACGATTTCAGTATGTGAAAACTCTCCAAGTATTTACTGAGTACATTGCCCTCAGCAGAGCAATTATCCTCTTAAAAACTGACATCGGCAGCACTGCTGCGTAGGAGTGGCAGTGCAGGGACTTACAGCAATGGAGACGGCAAGTGCAAAGCCAAGCACTCGTACGTTCCAAAAAGCTAGAAGAAAGCACAGGGAGATCCTCCTTGGCACACTCATTCTGGGCAGGTGGCCGGTACAACGTGCCCATTTAATTGCCCGTGTCAATCCGCCACAGCTCAAATTTTAACAGCAAACTGCTAACATCAAACTATTGCGCTTCTATGCAAGTCGTCTTACCTCATCTCTCACCGATGTGCTCCTTGTTTAGTTCGCAGCAGTCTGATTCATCTACTTGTCTGAATCATATTACAGAATTCCTTTAAAGCTTCCCTAGTACCGATGTAATTTTGCTTGGATCTGATTTGACTTCAGAAGATCAGTATGTCTGAACCAAGCCTTAAAGTACTGTATATCTTCTTGGACAGTGTTCTAGAAAACACATCTGTGGCTAATTTAACCAGTCACTGGATATCGTTGTTGTTCCACACAAATCCACTTGGAATACAGTTTCTCTGGCAATAGTATACGTTCCCCCTAACCTTGCACACTCTCTCTGGGAGTCACAGTTTCCTGGCAAAGTGCCTGCCTTTGACAATGGGGCTTGTCACTAAGGGGCCTCAGAGGTTATAGATGACGCTTTTTTCTGATAGATTTATGTATTACCTAAACAAGACAAAGTGATGGGGAAAAAAATGGGAACTGGTAAAGAAACACCTTTTGGAAATATGAGATGGGATCATAAATCACTAAAATTTACTCCTGAAATGTCTGGCTTTTGAGTAGGTGTAGCAAATTATCCAAATCTGCAGTTTGAATCCGTGTTTGTCTTAACATTGAGATAACTGTGATTTACAAGAGGCCAATGCAAAATGCTATTTCGAACTAAACACAGTCTCGCAGTTTGTATAATGAAGATGATTACATTCTGTTGCTGCTGATGCCAGGAAGCATTATTTATTAGCCAATTCAAGGACACAATTTCTGATCTTATGTTTGTGCAGTTTGTTTCTGAAAGTGGAGAGCTTTAAGAAGGAATCTCCAGGCAACATTTTCTGTCTGGAAACATTTTCTGTCCAAACCTGCAGAGTCCGGTTTTGTTCTTGCCTTTAAGCTTAACCCCTGGAGCACAGTTCTCCATCCTTCTGAAGAGGACAGGAATAGGAAGGGAAACTTAAAGCAGCTCAGAAAAGCCTTTCAGAATTGCAACATTTGGGAACAGTTTCCCAAGTGAGGACAAAACCCAAACACTAAGACAGAGCTGGATGAGCTTATAAAAAGGGTAATACGATAGTGCCTGTGAAAGGCAAAAACAAGGGAGCTGTGACCCAGGAGATCTCTTCCAGTCCAGCCTGCCTATGTTTAGATGATGACGACACCAAAATGACCAAAAACCATGGAAAGATCTCTAAGCCCCTGACATTTTTTTCATTGCTTGCTTTTGAAGTATTTACAAACTGAACCCTGGGACTAAAAAAAACCCAAACAGCAAGCGTTGATACTGAAGATCTGGAAAAGTTTACTAAAGGCAATGAAACGAACAACATCTATTAGCATTTTTTTTGTTCCAAAATAAGTCTTATGACTTAAACATGAAAACCACTATACCAGCCCCCTCTTGGCAACAGCTGGTGAAGATCTCTCTTGCTCCATCAAGTTGTAAATATTGCCTATGACCTAGAAGCCATATGTGGCAGGGTCTAATCATGCCCCAACAGTGCACAGGACCTGGCAGACTTCAAGGCTTCCTACTGACTGCTCTGACGTGGTAATTAATTCACCAACCAGTGCTGGAATGAAGCAGAGCAAATACTTTAAAAAGCTAAAGAAGGCTATTACACAACATGTTCAGGACAGGAAATGAGAACACTTTAATCAATTTAAACTTGGATATGCCTTGACAGAATAAATAGCAGACTAAACTGTGGCAAAAAAAAAAAAAAGGAATCAATTTCACTTCTCTTGTGAAGGCCCAGATATTGGGTTATTTTGCAGGCACTCAGAACCTCAAGTTTAAATCCTGATAAAGGAAGATGTCTCCCACGGACAGTGACACCCTAGACACAAGGGGCTAAGTAGATACTTACAAATATTTACTCCCAGAAGCTGATCAGCTTAATACAGGAGGTTTACTTAAAGTAGTAAATATCTGCAGTATCCTAGAAACTAAAGATAAAAGTTGAGATTAAAGCACCACGACAGTTTCTGGGAAGATCCAGGTGCTTCTCAGAAGCTGAAGACTTAGCCCATTTCAAAGCTGTGCTTAGATCCTAGTCAAATGTACTCTCAGCCTGATTTGTAGCCGGTCAAATGTGTCTGTTGGCTACCAAAGTGTAATGTCTTCACAGAAGACATGGTATAAAGAAATAACAAGAGTTATTTTTAGTGACTACAAAGCAAAACCAACACTAAGACCTTAAGGACCCTAACCACCTGAGAGAAATGATCCTCTAGTCTCTAAAGGAAAGGATGAGATGACAAGTATTTAACAGCTCATCTAGATAAACAAAAATCAAAGAAGCTTCCAGATTACAAGCAGTAGAGGTAAAGCCAGAATAAGAGGAAAACTAAAATCACCCAACATTTTTAGTGAGCAAATTTTGATCCAGAATAATTTTTCCACTTGACAGTCACAAGTAATCACACTTTCTGCTCCCCTGATTTTGGTGGGATTTTTTTCCAGAACATATTTGTTTTAAGTAGGAGCACTGGAGTTAAAAATTAAGCTGATTTAAAAATCTAACAGTTCTGGGCAGTAAGACAAATTAAACAGCAGGCATAGCATGAGAACACCCTCCCCATTCCTTTTGCTGAGAGGCAGAGGTAGTTGCCTAAACCCAACTCCCCAGCTCCACATCTGTCTGCAACCAGAGCATCTTCTTAAATAGGACATTGTCCTTCTGTTGCCTTCATAGAATCTCTTTCCTTCTGGATGAAAAAGATTCATATTTCTGCTTTGAGGAATAGTCCTGTGAATCGCCAAAGTTTTGCACTCCCTGTGCAGTGAGGGTAAAGCAGTTGGTGCTTGTGGGGAAGCTGGTTGAGGGTCCATATCCAGCCCCATGGGCTCCCTGAGCCAGTACAGGGCACAGCTGGGAGTTGGGAGACAGCAGCCTGGACTTGGGGTGGCTTAGCAGACCCACATCCTCAGAAAAATGGACTTGATCTGTTTAAGAAAAAGCATGAAGAACATTTCCTCTCTAATGAGCTCTTCCTCAAAGATTAAACCCTGCAACTTGGCCTAGCAGAAGGCTCTCGATGACAGTATTTATTTTCTTTTAGAGCTCTATGAATTGTGCTGGATAAGAGAAAAATGTGTTGTATTGCAAGGAAGAAGGAACTGCTGAGTATGCAGAAAGAGTCACAGAGCCCTGATATCCTCAACACTGCAATTCACAGTCGTTTATATTTTTACAAGAGAACCAATCTCAGTTTTGTTACTGTTCTTGTCAATCAATTCCAATGCAGGAACCTAAATCCCAACTCTTCTCAAGTAACACAGGGGAGAAGCGAATGCAGAGAGAGAGAGAAATGCTTTTATTTGTACAAAATATCAAAAGTATTCTGTACCCTTAATTAAATTTGCATGTATAATATTCTTGTAATAGGACCAACACAATAAAACAAAATGCACAGAATGATACAACTAAGGAGGAACTTGGCACGTGGCTCACAATTCCTCATAGGGTGAAAATGAACAAAATGAGACGAGGTTTCTGGAACAGCGCACTTTAATAATGATTTTCCAAATGTATCTGGAAATACCTTCATCAAGAAGCATTCTTTGTCAGGAGAGTATGTTTCACTAGAAATTAAATAAATACACATAAACTTGCAACAGTGCTGAGTGGAACAGCAAATACAGCGGGAACTGCTAAGCATGACCTACATGTGTGTTTAAAGAAGACTGTGGTGGACAGCTGGGCTTGAGCCAGCCACGAAACAGGAACTAATTAGCCAGAAGGCTCAGATTCCTGCTTCCTGAAAGTTCAGGCACTTTGGTTAATCTTCACTTTGTGGACAACTTCCATGTTTAATAAGCTAGAAGAGTTAAAAGGAAATAAGAGGTACTAAGTGGAGCCTCCCATGTCCAAGTTCCCCACTGGCTCTTAAAAAAGGCTAATAATGAAATAAAAATCCCACTAATCTTATGACAACTGGATGTTCTCAGTATTACTAGCTAGTCCCCAGATGTTGTGTTGTTGGGGGAGATGTCTCACTACATGACATTATAGTTCTGGTTACAGATGACTTCTACCAACAGCAGCAAACTTAGATGAATCCCTCACTGACCTTACTTAGCTGGCACAAATCCTGTGAGCAACCTTAAGAAGATACTAACGTATATCAGAATGTCTTGTCTTTGGGTGCTGGATACTCTCGTACCTGTCTTAGAGGGGATAAGAAATAAAACTACTTTAAACTACTAAACTCAATGTAATCATTCCTTCGATAAGCCTTGTCTCTTTAGGCATGTAATGACCATTCCATATATTATTGTTTATTGTAACATTTTGGGGTCTTTTTTTTTTTTTTTTTAACAATATTGAGATTTTCAGAGTTCCATTTTATTCCTTCTTCAACCAAAGAGGAATATTCTAACAGGTCAGTATGTTTGCAGTCACATTTAGAGATATTGTTTGAGCTCAGGATGATTTTAAGCAGATGAAACAGTATCAGATAGGGGACACAGAAGAAGGGCATCAAAATATCCTGGCCACTTCTAGTAACATTTCCAAATAGTGTCCTACAGTTTCACAAGACTAACCGTCCTTGCAAAACTGTAGTGACATAAAACTGGAAAATCAGGTTAGAACTGGAACTTTAAAGTCTGACGAGGCTGTATCCAGAAACATGACTATGAGCACTTCCCTCTGAAATTCAGCAGGAATCAGATGGAAGGAGATAGCTTTGGCCATTTCTGTTTCCATTGTTTGGGTTTTCTTCCCAGGCAACAGCAAAGTGCCAAGAAGCTCACTATGGATTCCATCCCAAAATAACCCCCGTCTGCCCTGTGAAACTATTAAAGCTAGGGATCATGGGACATTTTCCATGTAATTTCTTTATTATTAATTTGGCAAGTGTTCTGCTTTCTCATAAGCTTGCCCATTCTGCCGCCTTAGCACTCCCTCTCCCTCCTCTCTCCAATGTCCGAAGCACTAAAGCAAAATAAATAGAGAGCCACATGCTGCTCTTCGCTACATGCATGTCACCACATGAGTCCAAGGAGGCTGCATCAAGACATATGAGAACAGACGATAGCCAGCAGTGCCCGCAGAGGTACCTCATGCACAGTTACATGAAAATACCACACATCTCTGATGAAAAGAGCATTTTCAGACTGGTAAAGATTTTTTTCTCATTTGCCACCTCAGTGAACTGAATTTTAAAGAGACTTTATGTACAGCTACCCAGATTGATAAACAGTTTCAAACCTCAGAGCCTAGTATATAACATTCCCACCTCTAGCAATTGCAGATGATCCAGTACCAAAACTAAAACTAAATTAGCAGTGAACAGCCCAGTTTCAAAATTTGAACAAACTAAAAAACATCTTTTACCCTCAAAATCAAGACAACCAATTGTTAATCCTTTTGCTCTGTCATTATTAAAGTATTTACCTTTTTTTTTTTACCCAGGATCACAGCATATATTAACAGCTTAAATCGCTTAACTCAGATTACCACCATAAAATGCTTTGAAAGGAAACTGAAGCACAAAACTATGAACCAATTTATTCAATATTCTATGCCCGGTCAGCAGGAGAATTAGGATTAGGAATCACAATGTCAATCTCCGGCGCTAGCCAGTAAACAACAGAGCAAGAAAAGAAAACTAAAACAACAGAAACCCCAGGTTCAGGATGAGAAGTCTCAAATTACTCTGATGCAAAATGGTAAAAGCATCCCAAAGTCTGTATGTTTAACAAAAAGGCCATTTCAGCTTTACTGCCCTGTTTAACCAAAACCAGAATAAATAAATATAAATGCAAATACCTGTTTCCTGGATCTTGGTAACTGTCAGTAACAAGAGTGGATGGAACACCAACTTTTTCCATTATTTGCTTTAACTAGATGCAGTTGCTATTTAAACCCTAAAGAGCTATGTGAGATAATCCAGAGAGTGCCTAGAAGTGCTCACTCCAAGTTAAAAAATAGACACTAGGGCAATTTGGTGGCTCAGAGTCAACCTAGTTCTTGCCTAATTACAATCACGTTAAATGACAGTACTCCTCCAGAACAAATGATCTAGTGATTATCCTCTACCTGGAAAAGTCAACAAGCAGTGCATGAGGGAGGTGGCCTCACAACCACACACACTACAGAAAAGCCACCTAACAACTACACATCCATTTTATTTCCGAATTCGAATGTATGTTGCCAATAGCACAGTATTGCAGTATCCTCTTACCAGTGACCTCTGCTAGAGAATGAATAACATCTAGCTTGTATATTAATTCATCTCTAGACCTCACCTCCAACAGGCGCCAACAATGTTGTATAACAAGGTTCATGGCTGATAGTAACACTACCTAAAGTCATCAGAAATACCCTGAAGATAAATCCCCACCACTTCTCCCCTACAGATTTTTCTGGTTCTCGATGCTGCTTTTATAGCCTCTGTGCAGCACAGTAACACGTTCACATTCACAAGTTTTGCTTACTTCATCACTAACCTCAATACTGTAATTTCTTAAGCAGCTATACAAACTGATCCAAACACCAAGCAAAACTTTTGGGGAGGAAAACAGCTATGAGAGGAAAACAGCTATAAATATTTGATTTTGAACATTCTTGCCTATGGCATTCAGACACAATTACGATATAGTCATCATACTCTGAGTCAGTATGCATTACACCAGTTAAACCAGTCTCAGCTGGGATTTCTGCCAACAACGTGATATGTTGAACATCCATCCATCAAGTATGATACAATAAGAAGTGCTACACCTGAAAAAACACATTCCTAGTATGAACAACCACAGTAAAATATGACTATTAGAGTGGTACCTTCAGAGCTTATTTTTTTAATAAAGTTTTTTTGAATGTTTCACGCCTACAAGAACATTATTTTTGGTTTTTAAAGTAAATATTTTGTTTATA
>JANHGB010001940.1:0-23636 GCA_026283785.1 Coracopsis vasa | reverse complement strand
GGCCGGGGGAGGCGGCTCTGCTCTGCCGCCCTCACAACACCCCCCACCCCCACCCCGCGGCCTCGGGGCCCTGCCGGGGCGCCTCAGGCCCGGGTGCCGCGGGCCCAGCCGCAGAGGTGGGACAAGGAGGAGGAAGGGAGCGGGAGGGAGGGCGGCGAGGACTCACCGGCGCCCACGGCGCTGAGCAGCACCCAAGCAGGCAGCAGCCACATGGCGGAGCGGCGGCGCAGCCAGGTAGCCCCTCGGCCTCCGGAGCTGGTCGCCGCAGCAGACAGGCGAGAGGGCGGCTCCGCGCACGGGGCGGGGCGTACGGGTGACGAGGGGGCGTCCCCCGCCGCTGATTGGCTGCGGCCGCTGGAGCGGGGGCTGGCGAGGCGGGGCCCTGATGGGCGCCCCCGCAGCGCGGTGATGGAGGGGCCTTGCCCCCTGCTCGTAGTGGGGGGCTGAGGTGCGGGGTTCTTGGCTCCACGGGCAGGAGCTGCCCGGCTTCCGTCTGTCGCCCCGTGAGGGCAGAACGGCCCGCGGGAGCAGCGCCAGCAGCGCTATGCCCTTGCTGTTAACTGGTTATGAGGACGTGTTTCCCTTGGCCGCTTGAGCTCTGTGGTCATGGCGGCTCGATTGCTTCCCCCCGAGTGCCAAGGCCGTGTGTTGAGTAACGGCTGGATAAAATGGCTGACTAACGAGGCGGCAGGAAGGGGTGGCGGGCGCTTTCGGTTTCGGTCCGTTTCTCGTTAATCACCCGACACGGCCCTTACAGATAACTCAGGGGAGGAGAACGGAGCCGGTTCTCCTCGTTACGATCCCGTTGTAAAACCGCGTTGTAAACACATTCCGCCGCCTCCCAGGCTCCCCACAGTCCCCTCAACGGCCAACCGGTATCGGGGCCCACGTACGGTTGGAACAGTCTTTGAAGATAGCGCAAAACACTGAATTAGTAGCTTGTAAATGATCCGTTATTGCCCTGCAATTAAAAGCGAGGAGAAATGCGCTCTTCACCCCCTTCCTCCGTGTGCACTAACACACAGTTGGCTATTTCAGCAGTCGTTCGACAAACGTTGTTTTTGTCCAGAAGCAGCCCTCTTTAGAGCCTTTTTAAGGTAGAATTACCTCAAAGGTTTGGATCTGTAAATACTCGCACCCTAAATGTATTCTTTGTTCTCAGATGATGTTGGTGAAGCATTAAAAGATGGACTGTTGACTCTATCTGAGGAACACGCACACGTGTGTCCATGTATGTTCAAGGCCAGCCGGGATGCGGCTTTGAGCAACCTGGTCTAGTGAATGGTGTCCCATCTCACAGCAGGGGATTGGAACTGGATGGTCTTTAAAGGTCCCTTCCAACCCAAACCATTATATGATTCTATTATATATATACACATACACATATATATATATAATGTTTTTACAAGTCCCAAAGTTCAACAGAGGGTGAAAACCAGGGCAGAATGAAAATTCTAGGAGAAACCGAATTTCCATGTTTTTTATGTTTCACATGGTTTTACTATATTTATGGGTGTTTTTTTAGCTGCAACGTTAATATTGGTTTGGGTGGTTCTTCCCCACACCCCCTGCTTCCTGAGACTCTATCCTCTTAAATCCTTCCCCAGCCTTCCATAAGTTACTAATGGATACCGATGCCTTGACTACGGTGTGTGTTTTCTCCAGATACTCATAAAGCTCTCAGACATTCTCTGGCATTCAAGTTTAGTAAAGAGGTTTGAGCAGTGGGAGCCATCTGACTCCAGAAACGATGGGAGGGGGCTGGCATGAAGCAGCGGATCCTGCCTCTGCCAGACTGATTCAGATGATGCTCTCTGGAGACCAGAAGAAACAGGCTGGAGCATAGCGTAGTTGGGAAGACTTGTCTGCTTCAGTTGTAGCTCCTGACACAGTGCCAGCGTGCTGAGAGCCTGGAAGGCACTGGGGGACAGGGTGAGCTCTGTGGGGAGCTGAGCAGCATGGTGGCTGTGAGACAATTGGGATGCTCTCCTCCTGCTGCAAAGAGGAGAAGGCTGCAGCTGCAGCACACGTTTGTTGCCGTTGCTAAGGCGGAATGTAGCGCACCCACGCTAGCCTAAAAGCAAAACAGCACATGGGAGAATCATACGGCGAGGCGTCTTGCGTTAGAGAGTGTTGCTTTGCATCAGGTGCTGTCTCTCCGTACGACTGAATCGAGTTGCACGAATCCCAAAAGATAACACTGCACGCAGCTTCCCTGATTTTTCTGGAGATAGCTGTGCCATCCAGCTAGGTGTCCATTTGCACTACTTTGTCTTGTAATGCTCCATCTTCTGCTGCTGAGAAACGCCTGCAGTGCCTCTGCTTGCTGATGTTTTCAGGAAGCAGGATTGTGCAACACGAGGCAGTTGATGCTTCTAATGCCTACTGAGAGAAAGCTTAGGCAGTTCTGCTTTCCTTTCTAAGCCAGGTATACAAAGCACATCCTGCTGTAATAAAAGAGCTGTGTGCTTTTAACCACTTCTTCTAACATCACTGTGACCATTTTCCTCTCTTTTTCCCGGCAGTACTGCATGTCCCTCTAGAGCTGTGACCCATCTCTGACTTGTGTATTGGGTCCAGGTGCTCCAAAAGCAATAGGTCATACATTTTGACAACTGTGTATAAGTCCCTCATTTATGCTTTCCAAGGCACACATTTAAATTAGGCAAGTGTTTTATTACCACTACTAGGCACTGATCTGCCATTTTATACTGATTTACTATTCTTCAGAGTGCCATCGATCACTGTCTGGGGTCAGCAAGTGAAGCTGCAGCAGGCATTAATCACATACACAAGCCCATGTACAGGAGGCAGCGACGGCTGCGACTGGCAGGAGAATGCTGAAAAGTGACATATAAGCCTTCATGCCTAAAGCAGAGGGTGTCTGTGGCTGTGATTTGTCAAACTGACTGTGAGGGCTGTCTCCCTCAGTGAGAAATGCAGTTGCCAGATCTCCATCTGTGTTCCTGGACTCCCCTGACGTATGTATCCTGACGCTCACAGAAACCAGCCATACGCAGAAGTCACAGCACAGCAGCAACATGATGGGTAATACCTTGTTCTCCCTCAAGCACCAAAAAGCATTCACAAAGGAGCCTGTTATCCCTCTCTTTTTTCATCTGGAAACTGAGGCATGCTGAGGTTAAACGAACTGACTAAGGTTGCATAGTTAGCCAGTGGCAGAGCTGAGAATAGACTCCATACCCATTTCTCCAGGCCAGTGATCCCTCAATCCCATCTTGGGGGCACAGGCAGGATACCAAAACTATACATCACATAGAATATGACATTTTTAGAACAGCTTCAACCCCGAACTTACTATAATTCTATGAAAAAAAAGAAGAGCAACAATTTTTTCTTCTTATGCGAGATCCTGCCTGGGCAAGAGAGTAAAAATGGGATTCAAGTGACAATTATAAATATTAATGGTCTTCTAAGCACGAGCACATTAAAAAAGCTCCCAAAGACCAAAGCCTGAATTAACTTTGAGTAATAGCTGCTGGAGACCCAGTCAAAACCCAAAGTAATGCCTTGAAAAGTGCTAACCTTTCACATTGTTTGATAGGGCTGAAATGCAGTCATTTTTCCTCCATTTCAAAACTGATTGTTCTAGGAAATAGCATATCTTTCATGCTCCCTTCTCTCCTTCCACACTCTCCTGTTGTCTATCGGAATGCATATTTTTTGCATTTCCATTTTTGTTTTGCATCCTCTGTTCATCTTACAAAGCTTATCCCTTTAGTGACTCAGTGGCCTCTGGAAACCCAGCCTGGGAAACATTCTCCTGTCATGAGGGCTCCTGAACTCACTGAGATTTGCAGTTGAGGTCACTGAACACCCACTGTGGGCCATTGCCCGAGACAGCTTAGGTTACCAATGTTAGCTCGGTCTTGGCTGTTAGCTGCAGCTGCCCTCCACTTCAGTGAGACTCCTGGAGAACTGGATCAGACTATCTTGAACAACAGACTACACTGAAAGAAATCATGCCTTACGGTGTTTAGGTGGTGACAGTGGTGATCTGCTTTCACCCTGGCCATTTTTCCCCTTCCAAGGAAGCTCTGAGGTGATGAAACAGTATGTATCACTCCAGGGAATGGTTCAGTTTAGCAAAAACCGTAATTGTCTACTCAGTTCTCAAGGACAGTTCAAGAAACCTCTCACTGCAGTCAAGATCCACTCAGAGAGAGGGTCAGTTCTTCTGAAATATTTAAGAGAGGCTCATAGCTTTAAAGCTGTTTCAAGACATGACTTCCTAGGCAGGACAAGTCAGAATCCCTTTTGATGTCAGAGAGAATTAGGCTCTACCTATCTTCAGATATCTTGGCTCGGTCGCCTAAATGCATTTGCAAACCTGGTCTCAGAAGCTTTCATTAGCGTGTTGGCAGATCTCTGAGCACAGGGAACACGCTGTGCTCCGTGTTACAAGTATTTGTTAGCAACACACCTATTATGTTCAGTTATAGCATGGAGCATATTCTAACCATGCCTTGCACTGAGCCAATCCATCCTCCCTGCAGGCACCTACCGGCCGAGCCCAGCCCAGCAGCCATCCTGCAAGTGCAAGCTCAGGATGAAACAGTACCACTGCCTGCATCAACAGAATCTTTGCCCTCCATCACAGCCAGCAGAAGAAAGCTCTGTGCCCACTCCCCCTCTGCACAGTGGAAGCTGCAGCCACAGTGATGCCCCCTATGAAATAGTACCCGCTGGTGAGAGGTGATGTGTCTTGTGAGCCATTTGGAGAGACACCCATGCCGACTGAGCCTCCCTGCCTGCAGACTGGCTGCCTGCCTTCAGCCAGGATGCGCTGAGGATCAGCTGAGGCCTCACAGATTTCCTTGACGCATTTCTCAGTGTGGTCTTGCGCTCCATCCTCTCCTCCTCCCGAGCCCCAACCCTGTCTGCTGCAGTCTTCCACAAAATCCATAGAAATACAATTATCATGGAGACGGCTGCCTCTAGCGATTTTTTTCTTTGGAGATAATTACAATTGGCTGTGGCGGTTAAAGTCTTACCGGTGTAGACAGATGACAGACAACGCAATCACATAAGCTTCCCTCTGAGCAAATACAGCTAAAACCCATTTATCATCCTAGCTGGGAACAAAGAGCTTTCCTCTGAAGAGCCAGGCTGTGAAAACACAGAGAAAAGCCTGTTACGCTCACGGATTAAGTCTGTGGTAGGTAACCAAGCACAAGAAGTCAATTTGCAGCAGGATGGTGCTGTAGTAATTATAATACCACTTCTTTCATTTCAGGAATAGCAAGCTAGAGACATTATCACCACATTCAGAGGCAGTGACCGAGGTCCTAAGAGGTTCATGAAGTGGCTGGAAGCCATGTGGGCCTAAAGTGCTACAGCACCACAGACACAGAAACATGTGAGCGTATCCCCATAGCGTCTGTAATGGGTAGTGGCATTGGGATCCAAAGCTGGACATGGAACACTCATTTCCAGAGGAAGTCATTCATTGCCCTCTCCCAGAGAGTGGAAAAGCTTTGATTCCTAGGTGTGCCTCTGAGGCACAAAGCCTCCTGGAGCCATCTTTCATGTGACAGCTCGCATGCCATCCCCAGGAGGAGCCTATGCCTCCACTCCACTTCCCAGCAGAGCCCAGGCAAGGACGGTGCAGCCCTCGTCCTCCCTCTATCCTGGTTTAGCAGGTCTCATTCTCCAGCAGGGCAGGACAATCCAGCCACCCTGCCCACAGCCCAAATACTCATTCTTGACAAAGGGTTTTAACATCTGGCCTTGCTTTGGGCTGAATGGTTTTGTGGTGGCACACAGGTTGGGGTGGTTGGGGAGGGGAGGGGGAGAGCTTCTCTTGGTACTAATTTACAACATTTGGATAATTCATAACCATTCCTGAGATGTTTATGAGAAAATGAAAGCTTGTTGAGGAGAACGGTTGTCCCGTGGAAGTCACTGACCACCCAGTACACCCCAACAGATGATAGCCTCAAATTCCATGAGAGATGCTTGGATCTCATGGTATTTGCACAGGCACAAAGAGAAGTAGTGTGAGCATGCAAGCACTTGTTGTATGGGAGAGGGCTGAGAAGGGGACAGAGAGGGGTGAGAATGGGAGAGAGAAGGAGAGAGGAATACCAGAAACAGAACTGCACAGAATGTTTTCTGTAGGCCTAGTTGCCAGGATTACAAACAACCCGCCATACGTTCCCCAACTGACATACCTCACGTGCAGGCACATTAACACCACAGCTATTCCACTTGGCGCGCCACGGGCGTTTCACTGGCAAACTCTTCTGTCTTTGGATGAAACTGTGGACAGTTGCTACTATTGTTTTAAATAGTCTTCTTGGCTCCCAGCAGCTTTGCCTGGATAGATTCCCCCTTCCAGCTAAAAACAGAAATTAGACTGATGTCTTTTGGCAGCTGTGAAATGGCTGCATATTGTGTATGTTTTCTTGACGAGCTTGCATGAAATGGAATTCGGTTTTCCTTTGATGGATACACCACTTTTAGCACAATGTCTCCACAAGATTAGCAAGTGTTCCATTTTTTTTAGAGAGTTTTGATGTGCATGTAATGTCACGTATGCCGTTCCTATACAGCATTATGAGTAGCACATAAAGCTGTTGGAACAGGGAAACGGAACTGACTGAGGAATGTTTCCTCAGTGACTGTGCAGTGTGATTTGTGACGGTGTGTAGTTTGCTAATCACAAAGATTGTCAGTCGATGACAATTCCGTTAGATGCAGGTTTTAATTCTGACCACTTCCCAGAGCCAAATTCAGGTGCTGTAGCATATATGAAACAGGCTGTGCTGGGTCTGCCCTAAAAGCAATTTAGTTCCGTGTCCTGTAATGACACTGCCCAGACTCGGATGCCTGGGGAAGATGTTAATGGTAGCTCTTACTTTCTTACTGTGGTAGTTCTCACTTTCTTGCTTCCTCAGCCTCCAGTCTTGTTTAGCTCAGACTTTCCAAGCTCCTGGTTTCTGCAAATATTAGAGCCCTCAATGGAGAGAGAGGAGGTGCAACTTCCCCTGAAGACAACAGATATTACACTGGAAAGCACCGTGGGTGACTGTGATTGCTCTGACTTCTTGTGTGGTTACGTGCGTGAGCCTCAGTCTAGCCTGTGTTTCAGGGTAATGCTATTACTAAGAATAAAATCAATGAATGACAAAGGAGATGTTCCGAGGCAACAGGGAAAAGGCCAAAATTAGTGTAAAAGGATAATAATATTATATGAGATCTTTATTATTAGAATATCATGAGAGAAAGTGGCTGGCATTCTGCCATTCTCTTGCCCAGTATTTAATTTAGCCATGAAGGTCTTAAAGTCATATTCAAGAGAGTCTGGAGAGGGGTGGGGGGCAAGGCATCTGTTCTTTCTTGAAATTAAAAGCTTTTGTGAGGTGGAGGTGGGATCATTTACTTGTTCCTCCAACAGGACTTCTCAAGATCGAATTCAAATGCAAGAAACACTAAGTACTGGAATCATTAGCAGAGTGTTATGGCTTTAGTTGTTTTGTACTCTTGGCCTGCCTGCTTGGTGAAACTCTTCAGTACTGGTAGGAGCCACTAATGGCTAATGGGGAATCACAGACTCTGGCCTTGTGGGATGTAGCTAGACCACGAGCTGAAGCTGGTTTAACTGTGGTTTGCCAACAGAAAACTCCCCCATGCCTTCCTTTCTTCTGTTTCCAACTCTGTGTCTTCTCAGGGGGCTGCTGAGCCAACTGCATGGGGTGGGTGGGTAGAGAGGGGGCTCCTATGGGATTAGTTTCCAGCTCACCACACTGCACTATATTGGCAACTCATGTTGGGGGAGTGGTAAAAAGGTGCAGATAAGGAAACAAAATAGGCAACTGAACCTACCCACAGCAGCTTCTTGTTCAATCAGATTAAGACAGCAGTCAGCTCCCAGGGTTGTACGTTTGTTTCTTCCTGCTCTGGGTGCCAGCAGAGTGCTGCATCTCCGGACAAGCCTTCATCCCGATGCCTACCTGTGCAGCTGAGTGGTTGTTAAAGCTGGGGCTGACAAAGCTTTTGGAGCCAGTATACACAGCCCATGGGACATTGCCATCTCCAGCTTGGTGGATCTCCATGGAGCCAGGAGTCTTCCCAGGCAGACTGGCCCAGGCCCAGGGCATGGAGACATATGGCTGGTCTGTGACTCTGGGGCAGGATGCCAGGGATGCAGGCAGCACTCCAGCTGAACCCTAGCTTGATCTCTGCAACTGCCTTGTTTCAAGCAGAGCATTTTGGCCTCATCATGTGGGCATTCCTCCACCTGAATTTGGTTACACAGGAGTTATTTTCAACCAGCTCATTGTCACAAGTCTTCAGTTTCGAGCAGGGACAAAGAAGAAACAAGGAAGAAGTTACCTTCCAAGTTATTTGAGGCAGCTTTAGGTTATGGCTTTCCTCAAGGAGCTGGTCTCCAACAGATGTTTTCCAACTAAATTTCATTTAACTGCCTTTAAACCTGCCGGATGTGATAATTGTGGGTTCTGCTCTGCGACAGCAAAGTTGAACTTGCAAACAGGAGAAAAAAGGAAGTGTTCAACAGGAACTCCACTGATGGTACCACTGGTGAACTGAAAAAAACTGTGAAATGGCTTTAGTTTTGCTTGAAATTTCCCAATTGCTTGGAAAATTATACTGGGCATACAATATTCGAGAATGAAGCCCTGCTCATGTACCAAGTAACAGCCTATAAATGCAGTTCATCTCCAAAGAGGGAGGGAAAAAACCCAAGAGGGAAAACAAGAGTGCCCTGGGAACGGCTACTGTAAAAACTGTTTTGCCCTTTCTCCTCAATGATAACTTTTTCCACTTGTAGCTGTTACAAGTAGGGTCTTGCTTCTACTCCTGCAACAGTTTACACTGTGCTTAACTGTCTTTTTGTGGCTGCAGCAGATAATGTAATAGCTCCCTACATAACAGCTGGAACAGCTCCAGCTATTCAGGGAGCAGAACTGGAAGAGCTGCTAACAAAGGAGGTCTATGCAAAATCCAGCATTATTCCAGCGTATTCAGCTCACTTGGCTCTGCCTTCCTCCTCCTCCCCCCTTCCTCTTCTCTTTCCGTTTACAACTTCCTTTGCCTGTGTATCTGTTCCTGAGGTTGCCCAGCCTCTGTCCTCACCTGACCTTCTGACTGCCCCCTGGTTCTTCTCCTCTCCTGTTGCCCTTTGATTTCTTCCTGTGGCTTTTGAACACCAAGGACAGTTCTGGTAAACATAAGGGTGGTTTATTTGTTTGGGGTGTTTGTGTGCCTGCATATGCTGGTGGGTAAGTACGACGGTTTATGCTGGCTTGTGTCAAGGCTGTAGTGAACTCCGATTTCATACCAGTCTGTTCTTCCCACCTTCAAGGTCTCTACTTCCCTCTTCTTTAAGTGAGCTGCACCTTTATTCCTCTCGACTCTGCTTTTCTCTTGCTATTCGCTCTCACAGGAAATATATCTGCTCCAGTGCTTTTGCTTCCCTGCTGGCTTCTTCTGCAATTGTAGCTACCTTCTGCTGCTTTACATCACAGAAACAGCCTCATCCAGGTTCCTGTGACTTTTCCCACATTGCAGCCTTCCCATTTCTTTTCTGGTATTGTTTCTCTGCATGGGCATGTCCCATTGTTTCCTTATGTTCACCAAGTCTGGCCTCCACGGCAGTGATCACAACTACCATGTCCTGAACCCTGCCTTTCTTCACTCTGCACACTGGTACTGCTGCAGATGCTGGCAGGTCTCAGTTCCGCTTTCAGCTCTGTCCAAGGAAAGGGCACTAGGTATGCGGGCTGGCCACTGACAGCAATGCCCTGGGTGTCCTGGTAAGCGTAACGCAAAACAGCCACTCAAAATAGCAATTTTCAGTTGAAAACTGTGACTCATTTTGACACTTTTGGCTGGTTTAACTGCATAAACCATTTGTAGTGACTCAGTGTGAAGACTTGCCTGCGCAGCTTGCAAAAGGCGAGGTCAGTGCTAGAATTAACACTGCACACTTCTTCTACGGAGGTGGTCCTGAATGAAGGGGGACCCTGAGCCCTGGCAGCTGTCTTCCCACACAGGGTGAAAAGCACCAAGAAGTGACTTCTAGTACTAACCTGACCAGCCGCTGGAAACAGATGCCTTTTGTGCTCAAATGGCCAATAAGATCAGATCAGCACTGGCACCATTGTCTGGGTTTTCACCCAGTGGAAGACTGTGGCATGGTGTAAACAATTATGGCACTGAGTAAAGCATAATCGATCACAGAAGAGCCACAAAGGATACATTTGCCAAAGCATGGTTTAAAGATCAGGATCTGTATAATGGAGCTAGCACACTTAAGACAGTGAAAAGGAGGAATCAGCATTCTGTGGGGTGAAATATAAAATGGAGAGTCATAAAAAGACTTTCATAGTCCTTTACCGTTGTTGCATTTTCTGCATCACAGCAAAGCTCTATCTTCCACTTGTCAGAAGGTCCCTCACTCTGATAAACTGGTATTTTGTATTCTGAGTAACTAAAAACTAAATGCCTTGCTTCTTCTCAGATGCAGACTAGTTTACTGTTGTGCAGTGAGAGATCTTTCTGTATGATGTGGGTCCTGGTCACTGCTATATTCTCAAAGCTTTAGGTTGGGGTCACTCTGCTAAGATCAGGAATGGCAAATGTGGGTGTTCAGAGACACCTCACAATATGTGGCCACAGGATAAGAAGCTGGGTCCTACAGGCAATATTATAACCTTCTAAAGGCCACATCCTATGGCAGTATCTTCTCTCATTTCTCCTTTTCTGCCACCCCTGAACAGAACATCCTTTCTTTTGTTGTTGTGTTTTACAAATGAAAGGTTCCCTCCTCCTTGCCAAACCTTATGCTGATAGAGGTCAAGTTAAGCTGCTCTGAAACCTGTGTATCAGCACAGCTCCTCAAGATGCAGATAAGAATGAAGTTCCTTTGCAGAAGCAGGTTATTGAAATATAAGGAGTTTGGAAAAACTGCAACACAAAGACATCTCTCCTCTACACAAAAAGATAAGCAGATCCATCCAGAGTTCTGAGGCTTTAGGCTTAAAGGTTACAGCGTATGAGGAGAGAAGTGGTGAAGATCCACAAAACCCCAAGCGAAGTAGCAAAACTAATCCTGACTCACAAGGACATCGAGCCTGACCCTCAAAACAAACCCAAGAGATCAAGTCTACCAGGAGCAGACCTGAATTTGTGAGCAGTTTGTGTATTTTCTGCTCTTTGATTCACTCTGGGCACAGATGTTACCACCTGGTTCATCACCGCTCCCCCAGATTAGAGCAATCGATGAGATCAGCTACTTTTAGCAGAAGGGTGACAAGCACCATGGTGTTTGGCTGCCTTCTGTATGTAACTGTAACAGTGAATTCAGTCTGCCCGGCCTTCTACAGTCTCCTACAGGGTTTTCTTAAATACCATGTAGAGAAACTATGGTTTGTATGACAGGTCAGGTGGGGCCAGCTTCCTGCTTCTGATCTCCCACATTAATTGATGTCAGCAGGCCTCCCAGCAGTGGCTGCTTACACATAGCACTCTGCAGAGACACAGCAGGGAGTTTCCACCCAGGTTAGCAGCAGCTCAGACTGACTGACTGCATCAGTTATATTCAGATCGTGTTGTCAAGCTTTCAAGTGTTTGGAAGGAAACATCATCACACAGGAGTATGCTGTGTACCTGAGAGGGAAGATGATTAACAAAAAGCAATGAAGGGAATATAACCAAGAGAAGGCATGTTTTCCATATTTAGGCAAAGATAATATGGAAGAGATTTGTTTAAAGGAAGCTGTTTGATTCTATCTATTTGAATTGTTACCTGTCTATCAATCCTCTTCACAGCTGAAGGAAAATCTGACTTTCAATTGTTTAATCTTCTCTACACAGTTACCTGCAATTCTGTTTTTCAGTAGAGGTCTCACAAACCCAAACCCAGTATTAAGTACATCCTTACTCAAACAGAAATGTTAAAGTACTGTGCTTACATTTAAAGTACCTACAGCAAAAAACCTCTCTAAACCTGCCACACCTGAGCATACCTTTCTGCCCCAGGAACAAAGTCTTCTCAGAACAAGTAGTTTTTCTTCTTTATGGCCAGTACAATACCGCTGAAGCTGATGAAGATCTTCGAGCATGTTTTACTTGAGCATATAATATGGGCACTCTACAGAAGGCTGTAATGAAATGGCTGCTAGACAGATTAGTACAAAATTAATGAGTGGCACTCATGAGATCACTGAGTTTTCACTGTTTTTTTCTGTTGCTCAACAGCATTTGTCAAACCCTGCAGAAATCCTTCCTACCATCACACTATGAACTTGTGCACTTCCCATAACAAAGGAAGCAACGATCAACAGATGCTGTCAAACCTCTTGATACCTTCAGCACCATTTCTTTAGCGCTAGTTTCCGGACAAAATCCACAAACAGCCTGTCCCCCTTGGCCTGACTGCTGGCTTCTGGTCTTTCCCAAATGGATTCCTTGAAAGGAGGCAAAATGCTCATGGACCAGCAATGCTGCCTACAGTACACAGTTTTCATTGTTCGTGTTACTGCTGAGTAACACCAAGATGTCATTTGTAGTACTTTGAAAGCCACAGAAACAGGAAAATGTTTTGAATGAACAATTGGAATTAGTGAGTCATCAAGAGGAACAGCATTAGAAAGAATTATTTTGTATTTCTGACCTTAAAGCATTCATCTTGGTTGATTTCTACAACAGGTAGCTAAGACGTGTGAGTGACAAGCGTATCTCAGCCACTTCTGGGATGGAGTACAGATACAACCACTCGTAATTACTTGAGACCAGGAATGAAAAAGAACACAGTGAAACTACCCAGTAAGTGAAAGACTAGCATTTCTCAAATTGTTATTTACTCTTAAGTAAAAACCTTTCAACCCTGCTGATACCAGTGCTCCCTGGGAATAACTGCTTGAAAAATGGTAAGGCTGTTACTGGGAGGCTGAAAGACAGACATTCCCAGCAACACCAAGCCCTGGAGAAACAGCGAAGTATTAGGTAATACCTGAGAAAGCCCTGGTAATGGTGTTTGCTGCAGAGAGACATACACTGAGAGGAGGAAGTGGCAGACAAAAAGCACTTTTGCAATCTCCGAGCCTTCTGTGGAAATTCCCCACCTATGAATAGTATTCATGCAGAAAAGCCAGTGTTCATATCCTCTGTTTACTTAAGCTCCCAGGTGCTAATCTCACCAGCCAGGCTTTTCCCAAGTTTCATTTCACTCCTTTGTCAGAAACCACCGAACCATTTCCTAAAACGTTAATACATCAACGAGAAAGTGGGAAGCAGTGACACTGTGGAACCGGGACAGGGCCTTCAAAGGCATGGTGTGATGCTGCTGAAGTCTACTGCTAGTTTTGACCGAATGACAGGCAGGAGCGTGCCACCTCATGTGCGCATGCACGTGCAGCTGCCTTGTGAAGGCACACTGCAGCATTGACATTCAGGCAGCAGGGCTGAGAGCCAGCATGGAAAGAAACAGCATCACACTAATTTCTTCCTTTTTTAATTAACATTTGTCAAACTTGGAGAGAAGCCCAGACGGCAAAATTTGGACACAGAATTCTCAGGGCTCAGAAGCTGGAAATGTTCACATACAGGCTCTTCATTTATGCCTAGTCTTTTTTTATAGGTCATGCAGAGATGACTTAATTGCTCTTACTGTAACTTACAATTAGCAGTACAGTGATTTTTTGTGTGTGTCATGGTGCACAGCAGAGCTATGCTCCAATGAAAGTGACAATGTTTAATAGTAGGTGGGCATTTGTTTTCAAGAAGGAACTTTCCCTGTAGTTCCTCTCTTGTGGGTGGGAGAAGAAAAAGGCCTTTCTTGCCATCAGCAGCAAAGAGGGAGGATATTATGACCAGATCCAGGAGCTGTTTGTAACGGTTGGTGGTTTCTCAAATTGATGTGAACTTCTAGTTCACCTTCCTGCGCAGCACTTATCGATGCAAGCTCAAATGATTACCTGTGTCATTACCAAAATACTGAATTCTTGACATACGATTGAAAGCCACTATTAAACTCTTGCCATTTCAATGCTAAGTTGCTAACTGTTCTCTATACAAGAATTGGATAAAGAGGTAAAAGTACAGCACTTAATTTGCACTTTTTACCAGCACAGCATATAATATTCAGCAAATCATACCGTCTGCTGACATTAGAAGAGACTGGGGATTGGAATATTACATTTATTAAAGTTAGATGGTAATGCACATAACATCACTCTCAAACATCCTAAATGGCCTGTAAACAGCATCTCTAATAGGGTTCCAAGCACTAAGGCTACTTTCAGTTCCTAGCAGGGCACTTGCATCCTTTACATCCTAGCCTAGAGATAAGATAGCCCAGGGAAATAAGACATTGAGTCGTATTATGAGATTCAGAAGCATTTCAGAGCTGCAGAAACCCTAACAAGCAATAACGTTGCTAGTGTTCCTTTCCTGCAGCTTTGAGGAGCACGTGCAGGAGAGTGAGCTGGTTACTGATGAGCCTTCCTCAGCCACACGTTTCCGAGGGCCAAGTCTCCGCTCTCCCTGGGGCCACATAAGAGACAGAAGTATTGCAGTCCTCACAGCAAGGACAAACCCCACGGCTTCTCTGACCAGATTCAAACCACGAAACTCCTCGTCCCTTCTGTGCTACTTCTGGTTCTGTCTACAGCCAGCTTCTATTGATGACGTGTAACAGTCACACCATGCCTCCATGCTGATGTATTTCAGAGGACTGAAAATGTTAAAAGAGACCCTGGAAGGGGACAGCTGTATATAAAAGTTAACTCTACAAATAGTCCTTCTGTCCCACATATTCCTCAGAAGAAGACAGACTGTTCTATAGCACAGCACAGCTCCACATGCATCCCTGCTAACGTAAGGACACCTTCGTTTTGTTGGTTTTCAGGTCTGACATTGCGTTAGGTAATGAGGATGGATGAAAGACGTGAATCAAGTGATTTAATTTTAATGTGGCTGCTGCTTCCTGCGCTGATCTAGCAGTGGAATAATTACACAGATCATTGCTTTTTTAGAACAGCCTTTCAGGCTGCTTGTGAGAGACCTCATTACTCTCCTCATGCTTTTAAGGAAGATGGTGTGGCCATTTGCTGGGTCAGTAAAACTCCTTTCAAAGCAGGGTCAAGTAGTTTTACTGTCCAAATAGGCAAATACCATTCTTTGCCGGATAACAATTAAGGGCCACATACCACTCTTGAGACAATAACAGAAGTGTCCTGCTTAGATTAATGCAGTTCCAGACAGTAGTGTGAAAAATCACATTGATTAATTACATATAATTGGCATACTATTTTAGAATTACTTTGGCATAAAGGAGGACAGCTTTTCTTCTGGAGATTTTTCTACATTAGAGGGATTTTGGCCATGCTTGTCTCAACAGATTCACTTCTAATAGAATAAAAGGCTCAATTCATAAGAGAAGGTTTTTGATTAATTGTTTGTTATATTAGCATGAAGGAGTAGGTTTTGGGAGAGAGTATTTACATAAACAGCATTTATATAGCACAACATTTGCAATCAAAAAGCACAAGCGAGCTGCTTTGCAGGCAATGCAGAAGGGGATTGCTTTATCTTAGGTTGAAGTAAACCCCCTGTTAAAGTAAATATGCAATAGCAACACCACTTAACAAAGGGAACATGAATAATAACTTCTCTAATTTAAGCTGAATGTGGGAGGATATAGGTAGGCAGCAAAAGAAGTTGAAAACCTATTTCCACTGTGATTCATAGAGATTTTCAGCAGTTGCTTGCATAGGTAAATTATAACAGTTGACATTCACATATAGCTTGTCACTTATTAAAATCTGATGGGCTTTTTTCTTTTGGCAATTGAAATACTGATGCACAGCAAAGTTAAGAAACTGGCTCATGGTACCGTGTCAAGTGTCTTGGCTTTCAGACACAGAACTGCTCCACTGATTCTGCAAAATACCACTCACCTTTAGTGAGAGAAGTTACTTGTAAAGGGAGCGGAACGGCCTACAGAAGGAGGGGAGCATCTTAACATCACTGGAATTGTACCAGTATTGTCTGTGACTTACAAACAATGGCAACCAAAAAGATGTACTAGTAACCGAATAAGGTTATTTCTTTGTTCCACGGTCCTTCATTACCAATAATGTCTAGAATCACTCCCTACCTACACATTTACCAAGACAAAGGGAGCTCCCTGCTGCCATTCCATTTCCAGCACCTTCCTCCTACTTCTCATTCTGTATTACACAACTAGATTTGGCAACATTTTTCCTTAACAGAGATGAAAACTGGGTGTTCTGACTCAAGAACAGAAAACAAGAATAATCCAAGAATGTCCCCAGAGCTCTACTACATACTATAAAAGAAAGCAGCTATTGACCCAGTGCTAATATGAAGTGATTCTGAGACATTGTGACACATGGGAAAAAACTATAAAGCCAACAGTAACTTTCAAACAGTGCTTTCCACATTCTTTGGTCCTACATAGATTATGTTATCATTGTTTCTGCTAGAGACAGTGTAAAAATAAAACCATCCATACCAATGTGCCTAGAGAACAACTCACAAAACCCAAGTGAGGAATAGGGTAGTTGTCCATTCGCAGATTTGAGTAGGGCTGCCCTAGGAGCGTGCCAGTATCATCCAAACATTAGTTTCTTGCTTAATTCATAAACTTACTTCAATTCAAAGCAACAATTTACTTCTATTTGCAACTGATACCAATTTTGACCCAGCTTTTTAGAAAGGGCAATGCTGTATTATTTCAATATCATCAACTAAATACTTGATACTGAATGCATGTAAATGACAGTAATAGACACTCAAAATTCCTTTCAAGTCCTTTGCAAGCAATTTTCTTTCAGCACTGTAGAGTATCAAGATTACAGGCTGTCAGTATCATTCTATAGACTTCCACACTACATAACATTCTCCAGTGAAGTAGAGAGGTTCATTAATAAGAATTTATTAGCATATTTGGAAGGGATCTGCAGTAAATCTTTACAGCACAAAGCTACAAATGGCTCCGTGTTCAGTCCAAAGTGTGCATGTTACTTCTCAGAAGTGCATGGCAAGCATCTTTTGAAAAATAAACAAGAAAGAAAGTTTTCCTCTCCCAACAAAACAGAAACTTCTGAATTATCAAATAACAAACAGTAGAAAAACTGTATTTTGGGCAAACCACGGCAGCTCCAAACAATTTTAATAGGCACCTACTGTGGCTTCTGGAATCATCGCTGCATGCATATCTCTAGCCATATTGGATTTCTCTTTCAGCTTTGACTGGAGTAATGTGTGTTCCATTACACCAATTTGTATGTCCATATGAATGGTTTCTTGCTTCAGTTTTGTTAAGGCCTGTTTAATCTTCACGAGAGGAGCTGTTGAAAAAGAAATACATATATATAAACAGGGCAGTTCTGTCAGCTACTTCACACAAAAGCATTATTTTCTGCAATTTACACCTTAAAATTGAAGAGCTGAATGAACAAAAGGGCATTCTACTCCAAAGACATGGTTGTACTGATACATCATTTTTAATATGCAAGACGCTTTAAAGATAGAAATAGGTGATGACAATTTTGCTGTTTTCTTGACATCTAAGATCTGCATAAAGGTGTGCATCAACACTGAGATAGGTTTGTCAGTGATGTGTTTTGCTCAGCTGAAAGCTTCGTGCTGATACCTGGCTTGGGGTTTGGTAGAGAACTGAAGTCACACTCACAACTTGCTTTTGATAAGCTATTAAACTGGGTTGTGCTCCATACTTTTGTTTCTCATCCCTCACTTCCCACTAATATCACCAGAGGGATGCTGCTGCTGCATCATAGTCCTCCTTTGATGTTTTCCTGACCCCTTGGCCATGCCATAATACAGAAAAGGTATTGCAAGGCAGGCAAGCAGCTCCTTTGCAGTGAAGCAAGGGTGCACTAAATTTCCTTAAACAATAACACTTACAACTACTTAAGTAAATTGGCTGTAATGGTTACAGTTAAATACGGATACAGCTTGCATATTTAGCCCTACTGTAACATCAATTTATTTCTGCATTCATACTCCTTCAACATTTGCAACAGAATGCATTTATCAGCAAAAACCCTCAACCAACCAAATCCCGAGCCTGAAACAAATGAACTCAAATAGTTATGCAGTTTAAATATTAAATAAGTCCAAACATCAAAACACCAAAATGAGTTTTCTTACTGACTTCAGCCAGCCATAGTCAGGGAATCCAACAGCTACTGCCAGTAACTATTTTAGAGTAAAAGGGCTTGAACATGTAATGTGATCATTTCTCCCAGGGGGTTGATAACTATTCCAGTAACTATTCCAAGCAGAGACTTTCTTCCAATGCTTACAAATAATTTACCAAAGGGGGAGATCCTGGCATCTCTACCTTCTGCAGACTTACAAAACCTTTTCAAAGAGGTTTAGACTCCTGATTTTCTTAGACACCTTTTTACCATTTTAATATTGCTATTTCAGGCTAGTCACTCACTCTGGTCTAGTTTTGGTTTTTTTTTATAAAGACCAAGTTATACAACTGTCACAGAGAAAATGGGTGTTTGGTTTGAGGCAAAAACATACTTACCACCATCAGTCATGCTGCTTCCTTTCTCTTCCGTTTCCTGCTTTACTCTTTCTAATACTTCTGTAATCTTAAAATAGATATTTTTTTTTCTTAAACCAGATGAATTTCAAATAGAAAAAAGACCCCAATATAAAGTTCCCTGCTGACTAACTGCATTAGTTAAAAAAAATAAACTAATCTTTGTTGTTGTAAATGGAGGAACAATTCTTTTTAAAGATTAAGCAAGATTTAATTTCAGTAAACTATTGCTGTAAAAATTACACCGAAGAGCATAGCAAGTTGGCCAAACAGCGTGGTGTTACTGAGACTCTGCAGATCCCAAACCAGTGAAAACAGTGGAAGTGTTACAGTATGATGGATGGAAAATTGGAAGCAATACCCCCACAGACATTCGCATGTACATTTGTTGAATCTTGATTCACCAAATGACCATGCCAGCTTTCCTTCTGAAAGCACAAACACGTTATAAACCTGAAGTCATTGTAAAGTACTCTCTTTTTCAAGCTTAAAGAAGTAAGTGTGAAATAGAAAGAAGCTCTAATTATGCAGGATCCATATACTCTGACAGCTTTGCTAGAAAACTGATCAACTGCTGTATTACCTACTGCAGCTGGACTAGATGGCTGTTGCAGGTCCCTTCCAACAGACCTATTCTATTCTAACACATCTCAAACTTGGATTACAATTTCCAGCACATTCGTACAGTGTGATCTCTTTTACGTGACTATTCCGCTTTATAACGTGTCTAATGAATAAAGTGGGGGTTTCAAACCCACACAACAGAGCCATTAAAAATCTAATTTCTGAATTGGACAAAGGGTTGAAATATTTGTCAATCAGGCAATAAATGTGAATGAGATGCCATGAAATACTCCACATATGGAGGCAGCTAGGAAAAACCTGCAGATTTCTCTTTAAATTTGTCAGGGTGCTGATTTAAAAAACAACCACCAAAAACTCAAAAAAAAACCCCCAAAAAGAGAAGAAAACAAACCCCAAAACCCCAGAAAAAAACCAAACAGAAAACCAGCTTCACGTATGAAGATAATTTGACTAATATGGAAAAGTTACCATTTAGTCAAATATTTGCTTTTAAGTGCTTGGAAGAGGAAAGGTTCAAATGATTAATTGTAACTAAAAAGAAGAGTTAAACTTTTCTTCTTACAAAGAATTTATGGCCACAACTTGATTAATCCTCAGTAATTCTAGGATACATGTTCTAAATCACAGAACATTTACCATCTTTTACAAACTGAGGAAATGAAGATCTCATAATAGTTTGCCCAATTCACAAGTTAAAAATCAATGGCAGCCCGGGTTTAAACATTAGGGACTGGACTATATCACATCCACTAAACAAACAGATTAACAGAGAATAAATCAGAAAGAGCTGAGTTCATAAAACTGCAAACACTAAATACCAACTCTGTTTTAAAATAAGCAAAAGAAATGACAGAAAGATGTGTTTTACCTCAGAGAGCACTTTAGTCCTTTCAGTTACTCCTCCACTTCCCTCCTGGTACTTCTCTTTAGCCTGCAAAGAAACAGGGTTTTTGCTGTAATGACAAAGCTGAAGAAATGCATGCAGATAGCTTAGAGAGAACACCCAAATTTGCTCTCACACATCCCAATTCTAGAAACTCTCCCACAAAGACCCAGTGACGTTTATAGCACTACACATATGACAGGACAGGCCTGAAACATCAGCCCCTGTAATGACTTTCTTCTTGAAAGATAATTTAATTTCATTAAAGCAGTTTTAAGACTTGTAATAGTCCTAATACATACATAATTAATATGTTTTCCAACCATTTACAGGAGGAAATAAACATAATTTACCAGAATACAGGCAGAATTGAGTCCTGCAAACCAAGAATACTCCTTTGTCAACAGCAAATTATGATCTTGCAGTTTCTTAAAGTTTAACAGTAAAGCAAACAGAAAGCACAAGAGGTCAAATCCTGTTAGCCTTATTTTGACATCATACCCACGAATAGGAGGGCTAGCCAAATGGCAGCTTATACAGGCCTCCTACCTAGGGGATCAAAAAGCTTCTCAAACAGCACTCTTTTGGCATAAAAATCAAATGAAGCAAAGAAGTAATCAGAGTGCTTTGTGCACATTAGCACAAGTAATCAATGTAAGAGATGAGTGCTGGACTAAGACTGTAGTTTTCCCACTCATCACAGATGGGTGAACTTCACAGGGAAAGCAGAACTAGCAATTTACTAGCTGCTCAAGATTGGCAACAGATTTACATATTATCCAGGCAAAAAACCCCATTTACTTTCCCCTGTAGAACAGTTGAATAAAAACTGCTAGTTTAGCTTAAAACTATACAATTTGATAGAAAAATCAACATTTCCTCCACTTTAAATCCAACACAATTCACCAGCTAAGTCTTCTTTGCCTTCACTCTTACTTAATAGCAAGTTAATACCAGAGAAGGCAACAACAAAAGATCAGTGCATTACCTCACTCAGCAAGGCTTGTGCTGAACGGTACTCTTGAACCAAGTGCTCCAGCTGATTGTTGATGTACTTTTCCCTGCTATTGATCTTCTCCAATGTTCTGCTGATTTCGTTATGGAGTTTGTCAAGGTAACCCTAGAAAATCATACTGTGAGTTGAGAGTATACAGATAATACACAAAGGGTATCAGAATGGTGCTGTAATTAAGAAAGGATACAGAAACCTACAAGTGAGAGAGAAAAATAGTACAGAAATGCTGTGTTTAGCCCACAAAAGATTATTCCTAACGTGTTCTAGTTTGCCCACATCAAACCCATGTATTTCAAGCTCTGCTGCTTCCATCACTCACCCTCAATTAATTATAAATGTCAATGACAGTAAGTTAGTCTAACAACAGTATTTGACCTATTAGATTTTATTCCCCAGCACTTATTTTCAGAGTGTATTACTGTATTATTCTATGTTACCCTCTGCAGCCAGGACGTACTTAAGATAATGCATACATTAATGAACCCTAATATCTCTGTTAAACCTCACATATACAACTCTTTCCCACCAGGTATTTTGCCAGTCCCACTGTCCCTAATCATCATTACTGTGTTTGACACTGTTAGCACAGAGAAAAAAAATCAGTCTAGTTCTTAACATCTATCAAATTAAGGAGAAAAGAAAACCACTGACAGAGCAGTGACATGTTCTGCACATACAAGACATACCCTAGTTTCTTTCAAAGAAGATTCAATTCCATCCTTGTGCTGATGCATTTGATCTACATGAATCCTCCAATCCTAAAAAAGATGCCACAAAATGAAACATAGGTCAGTACAACTTTTCTCTTTCTCTGGTTACTAAACAAAGGCTGGTATGCAAGGCAGGGTCAGTTCTCTTTTATACTATTACCATGCATCATACTGCCAGTGCCATGTTCATATCCAGAGGCACTTGCTTAATGTGACACAATTTACAAGCCTCCTAAATGTCACACGTGACACTCCGATCCATACACAAACACTGACATCTCTCTAGCACCACAGTAGCTAATGCTTTTTGGAGTCTGTTTGATCTTCATGGAACTGTTTCTGTTTGAAACCACTCTGGGCACAAATATTGAAACTACTGATTACAGCTGCACGAGTTCACCTTATTCTTAGACAAAATGAGTGCTTCAAATGCCCAGCAACTACCAGTTCCAGATCTTCCTTTTCTACTCAGCCCCTACTATTACCGGGAGATATAGGAAAGAAATGATAGAGGCAGAAATACCTAGACTTGTTTTTTGATAGTGGGGCAAAATTAGGATCAGGAAAATTACTTTCAGCTTCTAGGTCACAGGAATCACACATGGGCTCAGGGATGAGAAAAGCTGCTGGTTTAACTTGAGAGGTGGCACCTTTTACTTAGAAACCAATTCCACTTCTCAAGGTTTGTGACTAATTTTTCCTTACCAGTGCAAACTTTTTACACCTCCCAGACCCAAAGCACAGCTGCAGACAGACTCAAGAGTTCAGAATGAAGCACAGTAGCAGCGCTGCAGAATTACTGCCATTTCAGTATTGTGTTTCTGAACACGCTAAAAACTATTTTTCAGATTTCTAAGTTTTCGGCCCTGCACTGGTCTTGGTGTGGAAAAACCCCAAATCAAAAGCAACTCACATTAATAAATCCGTATCACTTGAAATCAAACCTTAGGAGACTTTCTTGTGAAACAGGTACTGTAAGGATAGATGGAAAGTGACAGGAAAGAAGTAGCAGCTGCATCCATCACTCTGGGATGGGGACCCATCAGTCCCCAGGCACACGTGGCTGGGCTGCAGCATCTGAGCAATAGGAATTCCTGATCCTGGAGCTCCTGGAGGGTACAGCTACTTAAAGGGTACAGGTAAGGAACAAATCCTGGCTTAAAACAGCTGCACACTCCTGCAACCACAGGCAGTTCCACTGATTTGAAGTGAGGTTATCCCCCTGCATAGGACAGACACAGAACTACCAAAGCTCTGGTGTTTCTGTCTCTCTAACTCAGGAGAGCACAGCCAAGCACCTCCAACAGCTGTTCAGCCCAGAAGGTTCCCTCACTATGTGCTGTTGTGCATGACAGGACAGAAGCTAGAAAGAGAAGAATCCTCTTTTCATGTTCATTTATATATATTCCTTAAAGCCAAGAGATGGTGCATTAAACTGGAGGCTAGTAAACCGCAGTTCTTACAGTGGCTTTAATTTTCCCTGTATGTCCCTACTAGAGTTTTAATTTCTTACTGTGAGAATCAAGCATCACGTTCTCTGTAACAGATGGGCTTGCCAAGAATCACAGAAAGGTGGCCCAATCAGGCAATTCTTAACATGAAAGAATGCAGTATAGTGTAAAACAGGCAAGCAGTTTAGCAGACAGTTGAGAGCTTAGCCTAGTTTTGGCAAGATAATTATCTTTCATTGAATTTCGTATCAATGCTGCAGGTTGCTCCAACACCCCAACTAGCAGGTCACTAGAAATGAATAGTTTTGATACTGCACTGATCTGTGTGTGCTGTACAAGCTCTTAGAAAAAGTGAATATGGCAATGGCAGGAGTAGGCCCTAGGTTTGCCAAAGATAAAT
>JANHGB010001923.1:0-10772 GCA_026283785.1 Coracopsis vasa | reverse complement strand
CCGCCGGTAGACGACCCCCAGCGGTTGTGGGGGGACAGCGACGTGCGGGCGTCTCACACTGCGGGCACCATGTTGGTCGCGGGCACCAGCATCGACCTAGCACACCGTGATTCCGGCCGAGAGGCGTTAGGTGCTCACAGACCCAACGTAGGAACTTCTGTAGAGAACAGTTCACTACATTTATGTAGTAATTGCATAAGTAGTCTCATTAATATAGTAATTACCCCATTGTTTAAGAAATTCTTTATTCCTCTTAAAAAACAAAAAAAAACCACCAACCAAACAAACAAAAAACCAACCAAAAAAAAAAAAAAAATACCTCACCAAAACCAAACCCAAACCCAAACAGTTCCAGGGAAACGGTGTTGTACTATAATAATGTTTATCTGTCTAGAAATGTTGAGAGGTTAAAACTGAACTGCAAATAACCTCATGAAGGCTTAGGACCACTTCATAAAAAGAGGATTAAAACTTTGTAGCTTGAAAAGGGTGGCATTCTGTACGCTAGTCAAGAGGTCGGAAAGGAGCACTGCATGCCTTAATTACAGGCATAAAGGATTGTACTAAGGTGAATGCTGCTATGATGTGCTTTTCTTTCTGTCTTTGTTGGATCCATGTTTAGGGCTGTACACCTGTGGAGATTGACCAATCTCAGCAGCTCTCCATGAGCTCAAACTCTAAAACAAATTAGTTTTCTAGTTTCTGGGTGTTTTTAAAGTAGCAGTAACTGGAGGCAGTTTTGTACCTGTAGTGTAGAACAGAATGATGTGGATTCCAGTTCAGTGAAGAATATTTAGCTGTTAAAACTACAAAGCAGTTTAAAAACTTTCAGCCATCTATTCCCTGTGGATGGAGTGATACTATTTCATTTCTGACATTGTATAAACCACATACTGATTAAAGAAAATATTGATACTGTTCTCCATCTTTATGCATCTGGGTTGATTCTACCATTTATTAGTTTGAGGGGTTTTTTCTTTTTATTCATGATTAATGTAACATGTGATCTCTGTACTATAGACACTTAAATCCTGTATTAGTATGAGTAATCACTTAAATGTTTATTAAACTATTCACATAATTAAGGCTGCTGTATACCCTTATGTGCTTGTAAGAATAAGAGTTGGGTCAACATTTAATATTCCCAGAGACTTGTTTTCCTGGGAGTAATTTAGAATTGTCTCCAGTTGTTATGATCCTGGTTCACAATACACTTATTTCCAGTATACATTGGATGTCTGTAATCTTTAAGATTGCTATAAAAGGGACTAAAATTTATTGTTTTCTTGAGGATGCTTTTTGCTGTGTTAGTGCCACAGAGCTTTCTTCTGTTTTTTTCCAAAGCTCACAGAGTGCCAGTTACTGCTGTGATTCCACCTATTTTCTTATACTCTTTTCCTTTCCCTCACCCTCATTTTTTAACCTGGAAAAACGCAAATCAGATAGTTATGTGATGACAGAGTCTTGCCTGTTTTTCTCATCTTAGTACTGCAGGAAGCCCTTTGGCAGTGAGCATTAGTGGTCTTCTAGCCTATGTTTTAGTTCACCAAGACCACTAAAAGTGGTGCTGTGTGTTTTAGAAGGATTCCTGCGGTGTACATCCATAGCTGGAGGCATTGTTGAAATAAAAGAGGATGATTGGACACAATTTTTCTCAGTCCTGGTTTTGAGCAAGTATGGTTCTGTGGAGCGTAGTGGCAATAAACAACTTGTCCATCATGTTGCATTTTGGGTATTCATTATATGATGTCTTGTAGTTCAGACTTCTTAGGCAGCTGTCTGAGAACAATCATTGCATCATGTCTGTCTCAAAAGAATCAATACAGAGTTACTTGCATTTTGAGTAAATTTTCAAATTTCCAACAAAATGTCTTAGAAGCTGAGTTTGAGTTTTATTTTCTCTGTCACAAAATGTTTCATGTCTTACTTAATTTCTGCCTTTCATGCTTGTATTGCAACATTTTTTTCTGGATTGTGATGAGTTACATGTTTCCATATGTATGGATATATATTCTGTCTGGCAAATTTCTAATCCTAGTATTTTAGAAGGTAGAGAAATGCAACAAACTTAATATGACCAAATGAAGGTTTGAAACAACCATTAAATCTTTATAAGAGGGCAGGGGTAAGCATTTGAGCATGTGTAAGTGATGCAAAGTACATTATGTCAGTCTTAAAATTTTGAGTTGCAGTATACATCTGATGATTATTACATAGAATCACAGAATAGTTTGGGTTGGAAGGGACCTTAAAGATAATCCAGTTCCAATGCCCTGCCATGCCATGGGCAGGAACTCCTTCAACAAGATCAGGTTGCTCAAAGCCCTGTCCAGCCTGGCCTTGAACTCTTCCAGGGATGGAGCATCCACAGCTTCTCCAGGCAACCTGTTCCAGCGTCTCACTAGTCTCACACTAAAAAATACCTTACCTATACCTAATCTGCTCCAGGTGGAGTCCCTCAAGCTGCTGCCCACAATTCTTTTTATGCAGCCCAAGATATGAATGGTTTTCTGGACTGCAGTCACATGTTGACAGCCCTTATCTAATTTTTCATCCACCAGTACCCCAAAATCTTCTCTGCAGGGCTGCTCTCAATGCATTCACCACCCAGCCTGTGCTGATACTCTTGATTGCCCCAACCCAAGTGTGGGACCTTGCACTTGGTCTTACTGAACTTCATGAGGCTCACATGAGCACACTCCTCAAGCCTGTCAAGGTCCCTCTGGATGGCGTTCCTTCCCTCAACATGTCAACTGCATCATACAGCTTGGTACTATCTGTAGGCGTGCTGAGGGTGCACTCAATTCCACTGTCTGTCATTAATAAAAGATACCAAATATGATCCTGTGTTTTCTGTAGCATTCTGTAGTTTTTCTGAGTCATATTAGATACAGCCGGGAGCAGCTGCTGCAGCACAGTGTGTTACATGTCAGTCTTTTTTCCTATTGTCTGTCAATACAACGCGTACAGCTACAATGTGTGGAGCATATGTTAGGGACAATTAGTCACTGCTATATGATTAAAAAAAAGTATGGCCAGCAACTGGGTGTCTCCAGAAAGCACATGGTCATAGCCTGTTCCTACAGTTGGCCTTTAGAATACTGTGAAAAATAGTCATTTGAGTAGTCCCTTATACCATGGCTGCAGTTCATGAAGATGTATTTGTGTGGAATGAATTAGGATCTTGGGTCTCCAAGTTCTGTTAATTTCAGTTGTTATCCCTCTTATGGATAGTACTTAAACACTCTTGAAGTAGTGTTTATCCAATAGGATTCCACTAGACTAAAGTAGTGTAGTGACATAAATTACTTTTCGGTCATATTTTTTTGGTCTTAAAGTCAAAATCTATTGATTGTACTCACTCATGACTGTACTCTCTCATCATTATTTCTGTTACTTTACAAGCTGGCTATGGAATTCCCATCAGAAGACATTTTTTTAATGACAGCTTCTCCGGTTATAAAAGCAGTAACGAATTTCAGACAGGTAAGAACAATTTTATTTTTCTTATGGTAAGACCTTTTCAGAAGTTTGCATATGTACATATAATTTAGAACGTAGAGCTGAAAATGCTTACGAATTTAAACTTGCTTTCACATTAGTGTGACTTCAGTAGTGTTAGTAGGACTGATGAGATACATGATAGTGATTCCTAGTCGTTAGTAATTGTGAATATATTCGCACCATTCAGGCAAAGGATACTTACGTAGTGGAAGTATTTTCCAAGTTATTGGAGCTTTATTGCACTGATTTGTTAATGGGTGCTTCATTTCAAGCACTGAAATGGTATCTTTGGAACAAATTACTGGAGAAACTTAGTCTCACTAGTGATTCTCATATACGGTACTATGTTTGAATTTTGGGCAGAAACAAGCTTCTGACAAGTAACAAAGGGAAATTTCTGTGAAATTGCCTTCAGCTTTATCTACATCTCCAGCAGCTGGTGATTTGGTGACCTCTTTCCTGCTAGTTTGAAGAAGAAAACTAAATCCATACATGAGTTCAGATTTCTGTCTATGGGTTCATTAAGCTGGTTTCGCAGAGGTACTCAGATTTTAGAAAGCCCTCTCTGAGGGAACTTTAAGCTCTATGCTCAGCCATGGAAAGAGTTGGAGACTGTATTGCATGGAACTTGGGATGCAAAGCTGCCAGCTGGTAAGAAGTTAGGTTTACCTCTCAGGGAAAGTCAGGACACCAAGAGCTGGACTTGCACCTGGCATTTATTGTCATGACTCTCTTTTTCATAGAATCATAGAATGGTCAGGGTTGGAAAGGACCTTAAGATCATCTAGTTCCAACCCCCCTGACATGGGCAGGGACACCTCATATTAGATGGTGTTGCTGAAGGCCCATTCCAACCTGGCCTTGAACACTGCCAGGGGTGGGGCACCCTCACGGTAAAGAACTTCTTCCTTATATCTAACCTGAACTTCCCCTGTTTAAGTTTAAACCCATAAAAATACCATGTTTTTGAAACATGGTATCTAACAGGTGTGGCATATCTCACTACAAGTAAAGAAAGATCACTCTGCAGTTTGTCTAACAGCCTGGTTTTACCGTAATTCTTCCTGGTGTATGAATGCCTAATTCAAATCACTACAGGGGAAAATAAAGCAGAAAGAGGTTTGAACAGCAGTTCTTTGCATTTAGTACCTGTAACTGGCTATCAACATCCCTTCCTTTTCCAGCTCTGTTTTTTGTCCAGGGCTAATGGAATGCTCAGAAGATAGCTGAGAGACTTGGAGCTCTCTGTGAGACTGGTAGAGTAATATGCAATTAAAAAGTATCTTCTGAGCTTGAGAGAGCTGACAGTAGGGTCATGAGTACCCAGGAAAGACATTAAACATGCAGAAGTGTAAAGTCTGTAATTCACATTGGCACAAGTTTCAGCATCTGAAGAGTAAAGGAGGAGCTAAACACTATTTGAAGGCAGCAGAATCTTAAGTTTTGGACACAAGCATCTAAATTTCTCTCTGAATTGCAAGCATGGTGTAATTTCTGGTTCCTAGCTGTGTGACAGACTCTTCAAATATTCTATAAAGTTGAAGGCCTGGAGTCACTCTTCTGGAAGAAACCCAGAAAATCAACATAACTTAGAACGTTTCCAAATTCTGGTCCCCCCCACCCCGGTCTCTGAAATACCAAATAGTGACTCTGAACAAGATGCTGAGTAAATGTTTTGAGGTAATCTTGCATCTGTTTTGCCTAAACACTTGCCTTATGTACTGCATACAAGCTGAAGAACAGTAAGCCCTTTTTCTGACATAAGGGCCAACTACCTGCAGCAAGAGTTTTTTGAAGACAATGTCACCAGATTATATTTTTTTTTAAAAGAGAATACCAGGAACAGGCATGAAAGGATTCTGTATATAAAAAGGAGCCTTTAGTAGTAACATGATAACATGTTTTGAGACAATATGGGCTTTATGTTGTGATTCCTTTACTGGAAGTGAACATAACATGTTTTGTTACAAGCTTCAGAAAAAAAGAGATAAATAAATAATTCACATTTTTAAATACCTCTCTTCTTTCTACAGGTCTCCAAAACACTTGAGGAATTTGACGTAGAAGAGCAGCCAAGTTCCCTATTAGAAAAACGATATCCCAATATTAAAGTTATACAGTCTGGAGTAAAACAATTGAGAAGCAATGAACATGTAAGCTAGTGTGTTCTCTTTTATGTGGCTTTTCAAATTATTTATAAAAAAAAACGCAACTTAAGAAATGGTTGGAAGTTTAGGGTGTGAAATTCTGTTCAAGAACACTGAGTACTAAAGTGTTAAGCTACCAAAATGACAAGAAAAAACTTTCTAACTGTAATTTCATTTATCACTCACACTGTTGTTCAAGCAGAAATACATACAGAGGACAATATTGTAGATCAGAAATTACTTGTAAATTAAGAAACCATATGTTTTAGATTGAAATCTTTGACACCTTAGAGATAGATCATTGAAAACCTGATTGGAATCACAGAGAACCCAGTCAGTGAAACCAAAACTGTATATGAATCCAGGTGTCTGAACATTTCTGTAACCCTTGATTGCAGATCTGGCCAATTCCTGAGTTACTGCTTGTTGCTACAGAGACCCAATATTAACAACTTTGTGTTACAAAAAAAAGAGAAATCCTGAAAGAAGCAATGTTTCCACCTTTTCTTCTTTCTTTTTTTTTAGCAGGAAATGTGTTACAAGTATGAGCAGGTCCAGATCCTTGATAGTGTCTGTGTCAGCTTGACATATTACTTTTCACTTCAGCATGCATTTATCACAAATTCACATTCAGACCCAAACTGCATTATGCTCATTTTAAGTCACAGAGGTATGATCCCAATTAGATTCTATGAATCCTCTGAATCTAATTATATTCTTAGATCATTACTATAATTTGAGGATCTTTTGTCTAAAACCTTTAGCAACTCTCGTTATGCAAAACCTCTGTAAACTGGTTAGCTTCTAGTTTGGAAGACAACAAATAAAGTCATAAAATGGTGAAATGTGAGTACTGCTTTGTTGCAGAATGATGTAGCTGGTTTAGTGCCTACCTTTTCTCTTTAGCAAAGGACAGAATTTGCCGCTTTTCTAAACTCTATTCTAGCCTCTGTCTGGTTAAGTTAACACAGGTCTACCATTGTTGAAAGGTTTTGAATGAGATTCTTAATTGCTACTATATAATAATGCATAGACCTGCATCTGTTGCTGTGGTGGGGAGGATATTTGTCGCATGGAAAACCTGTTACCTAGCACAGCTAGTGAGTACAGAGTGCCACCAACTGGTAATCTTTGTATTTCACATTTCTTTGAGTACACCGTGTATGCTTTCGGTTTCACCAGTAGTATGAGGTCATACACTTAGGCTTGTAAGGGTGTGGTGTATGTAATGCAAATAAATGACACACAGTCAATGAGAATATGAAGGCTTGCTCTTTAAGAAGCCAGTTACAGCATTTAATATCTGCAGAATACTGTGACATGAAGAAGAAGAAATGCTGATGTTCTCTTAGATGTCTCCAATAGGTTTTTATTTTTTCTTCACTTTTAACAGAAAATTTTCACTGAAGATGGGAAAGAATATATGTATGAGAAACTTTGCCTGTGTGCTGGAGCAAAACCAAAATTGATTTTTGAGGGAAACCCATATGTATTAGGAATCCGGGATACTGACAGTGCACAGGTAAATGTGGTTTGGACATATAAGTGTTAAATATATTCCTGATTCTAATGGAAAATACTAAAGATGAGTGTGGAATGAAATGGTAAAACATAAGATGATGTTTGTTATCATATATCCTTAAATAAGAAGACTTTCAGTAGCAGCTAATTTATTTAGTGGTATTCCAAGGCTATTTAATTAGTCAATAAATTTATTAAGTTTATAGATATTTCATAGACAGTATTTCTAACATGATAATCTAGAATTAGTGGTAATCTTTTGCCCTCCAGACAGAAGCCAATTTGAAAACATAAACAGGAAGTAGGCACTAGTAGAAACTTCCCTTCAGGAGGTGTACCTGGCACATGATATGAAGGGCTACTTCTCACAGTGAAAAGTTAGTAAATGGTGCTTTTTGGCTTCCTAGTTTTACTGTGGCTTGTCCTCACTGTACATAAAAAAAATTACAGTTACAGTAAAAAATGTGGGAAAGTTTTCCCTTGAGGAATAACATAATAGACTAAAACTTCAGCTTAGAAGTAGAAAGTGAGGTTTCACTGCTGTAAGTCTTCGGAATTAGAGGAGGCAAGGTGAACGTGAACACTGCTTCTTCACAACATAAGAACTGTAATTCATCAAATAAAGTTTGACACGGAGAATAAAAAAGGAGTAACTTTTTCAAGTAAACTGCTGTGAAACGATGAAATTGTTGTTGTTTGGTTTAGATATTAAAACTTTAGCTGAGTTAAAAAAAAAGAAAAAAAGAGAAATAGAAGGGGAAAAAAACCCAAACAACAAACCACAAAAAAAGACAGCCCTCAATGCATTTATCTTGTCTAAATTGAAGAGAAAGATGCCACTTGAGTGGCACCAGTGGTGTCTGGAACCTGTGAGGATGTTGCAGGATAGTATCATCATGTGCTTGTCTTACTATGGTCTTCCACGCATGTCCACTGCCTGCCACTGGGAGACAGAAGACCGGGCCCACATCAAAGCTGATGTTGAACTTTGAATGAGGTTGAAAATGCTTGTTTCTGGGGTTGGATTTGTTGGGATTTTGTTTTGTTTTGTGATTGGGTTTTGCTGTTGTTTAAATGATGATTGCTTGTGTTCGCTAATTCCTTCTGATGCAACTTGACCATCTTTCTCTGAAGGTATTAAAGAACTGCAGTTTTCCTGGTCTTTACAGTTCAGGTTCTCTGACACAATTAGTCAGGTAAACTGGAAGTAGGGATGAACAGATTTTCGTATAGTTGCAGCAGTTGGTCTGAGCCACTTCAAATATTTTCTTTCAAACAAATCAAGAATCTTAACTATGATCTAAAAAAACACTAGGCTATATTGTCTTTCATTTTTTTCAATTTCTCTCGCCACTAAGATATTATTTGGAGACTCATTTCTTTCTGAAAGCTTTTTGCACAAATAAAATTGGTTCTCAGATTTGCTACAAATAATTTTTTTAATTCCCAATTTCTGATCAGGATTTTTTAAACTCCTGAATTTCTGTATCTTTGCCTTTTTAATGTTATGCAAATTACTGTGAAAGTTACACAAGTTGTGATAAAACTGGATTAATAGATACCACAATGCTGATGGTCTCCAGGACAGAAAAAAGTCTCCTGGATTCTATTAAGGTCTCTAAGTGGCTTAAATGTAATTATTTAACTTCTCCTGTCTCAATTTGAGACTTGTAAGGCTTTAGGAGTAACTTCATCCCTTAGTGTTACAACTTCACAGGTTTCATGAGTGTTTGTAGCAGATCTTGGTGTAAGTAAATGTGCATCATTAGTCTGAGAAGATCAAAATAAGATGACTAACAGAGCAAGAAAATACTGAAAAGGATATAATTGATCAGTGTGAGGGAATGTATGACCTAAGTTGTAATTCACTTTTTTCCCTTTCTTAATGCAGGCTTTCCAGAAGAATTTGGCTCAAGCTGAGAGAATAGTAGTGGTAGGAAATGGCGGGATTGCACTTGAATTAGTGTAAGTAAATGACTAAGTTTTAAAGATAGATATGCAAATAACATCTTTTCTAGTGTGCATGAGTTTGGGAAAAGGTTTACTTATAAAATTGTAGGGCTTAAATAATTTAGTAGCAAAATTGATTAAAATTTGGTTTTTGCAGTGTAGCCGTGCTTACTGTCACAAAAAATTCGGCAAGCTTCAGAAGAAGCTTTGGCACATAGATATCAAGAATGTACAGTGCCTGAGTTGGCATCAACAGAGATTTCTGTTAAGGCTAATAAGGGCAATATTTAAGTTATAAAACTTGTCTGACTTCTGGAAACAGAAGGTGTAATGGGAATAAAGAGGCAGTTTATCTTACACGCACCATAATCTAAGCTGACAGAGCTTTTGAAGTGTCTGATGTGGCCTTTGTCACAGGTAGGCTACTGAACCATGTGGTCCTTCAGTCTGCTACATTACAAAACCACCTATATTATGCCAGTATATGGTCTTGTTTTGTGTTCCAGGGAATCACTTTTTCACTTTCACAAAATTGTTCCCTGCATGTCTCTACCAGTTCATGTTCCAGGTAGTACAAACAAGATCCAAATGCCGGTTCTCAGCAGTGGGCAGTCTGGAAAAATGCACATTTTTTTTAATTGTGGGGAGCAGGAAATACTAAGTAGTAATACCGTAAATTTGATCTGCCTCCCCTCACCCTACACCCTAGTGCAGCTGAGGTTGTGCTAGTGAGGAAGTTTGACCTGTCAGCTTGAAGAGATTTTAATTTCTTTTTTTTAATGTGTTCTTTATGAAAAGACTTAGAAGCAGTGATGGATTTGATAGGTTTAAATGTCTTGGATCCCTTATTTCTAGGTTTTGGAATTAAACCTGTCACGCTTCTAGTTGCATTGCTAAGAGCCAGGTCCTTTTCAGGTAGTCTGTGACTTTATCCATTGTTTAAATGTCTGCAGGTATGAAATTCAAGGCTGTGAAGTGATCTGGGCTATCAAAGACAAAGCCATTGGGAACACTTTCTTTGATGCAGGAGCAGCCGAATTTCTCATTCCAAAGCTGTCTGCTGAAAAACAAGAGACTCCAATTGCATGTAAAAGAACCAGGTACACAATGGAAGGTATGGTGTTTTGGTCTCCTAACGCTGCAGCAGCAGTTTTTAATGTTAACGTAGTCTTAGGATGAGTTAATATAGCAGGTCATAAATAAGGATTGCTGTTATTAGTAGCACTCCCTACTTTAAAAAAAATGGAAGTAAAAAAGGGATATAAAACCTAATCCAGAATATATGTAGAGACATGGCAGCATGTAAAAGTGTGTTTATCTTTTATATCGATGACAAGTTCTCATTCAATTTCCTGCATTCCACCTGCTGAAGAACTTGTTCTGTTTTCTGTAATACTTGTAATACATGGCAGCATTATGTAGGAAGGAACTCTCCCATAATAAGCTGTTGGAGGACCACATGAAACCCCTCAGGTTGTTATTACAGATGCAGTGAAACTGCAGACCCATGCTTACAGTGTATGCTAAACATTTTGGAATGGGTTAGAGAGAGGATTAGCTCATTATCGGGAGATCGTAAACACAAATATCACGATTGGATCAATATACTATATATATATTAATATATATTACATTAAAACAAACATTTTG
>JANHGB010001914.1:0-15403 GCA_026283785.1 Coracopsis vasa | reverse complement strand
TGCTCTAGTGGAAGGTGTCCCTGCCCGTGGCAGGGGTTGGAACTGGATGAGCTTTAAGGTCCCTTCTAACCCAAAACCAGCCTGGGATTCTGTGATTCTATAACTAATAAAACTCAACATGTGCCTATTTAGGAGACTTCTCCTAGGGTAGATAGGAGCCCTCTGGACTCAGCCCACCTAAAAAACAAGGACATGCTTCATCAGTGGCCCCTTTTCTCAATCTTTTTGAGTGATCTTGACGTTTATTCACTCTGGAACATGTTTTAAACAGATTAGGATGTATTGTGCTAGCAGCTGCACACATGCAACCCAGTGTCTTTAATAGAATCAATTTGTTTGAAGATAAAAATCTTACCTTTCATCTTTTTCATACTTCTAAAAACAACCTTCTGTGCTGAAAGAAACCTGCAGCACTTGGCTCACATGAAATATGAATCCTTCCTCCTGTGTTGAAAACACCAGCTTATATTTTCATCATGTATATTGTATATCTTGCCATTGTCCAGTCAGCTGAGAGACAGCGTTGCATCTGTTAGCCCACTCTTTATTCTGCCTTTGCAATCACCTTTCATGTGTGTTTCTCATAACTTTAATACCGTAATAATCACAATTTCATGTCTTGCTTTCTATATCTTTTGGTGTATTTGGTTTCAGACTGTGGTGATCCAGCCCTATATATTTAATGATCATCCTTCCTTTCTAGTCACTAGTTCCAAAGCAATTTTGTCATTATATGATGGCTGTTTTCTAAAAAGACAAATGAAAATATATTTTCACCAGCAATTCTATTGTCATCCTTCAGTTTTACATGATTTAACATCTGGAAACTATGAATTTTCTATTTTAAATATAGAAATTTTCATTTTCTAAAACTACAATAAAACACACTTTGCTTTTTCACTGCTTTACTGAATTATGTATTGTGTGCAGTTCTGGTGTCCTCAACATAAAAAGGACATGGAACTGTTGGAACAAGTCTGGGAGGCCACGAGGATGATCAGGGGCTGGAGCATACCACTGTATGAAGATAGGCTGGGAAAGTTGGGGCTGTTCAGCCTGGAGAAGAGAAGCTGCGTGGAGACCTCATAGCAGCCTTCCAGTATCTGAAGGGGGGCTATAGGGATGCTGAGGAGGGACTCTTCATTAGGGACTGTAGTGATAAGACAAGGGTAATGGGTTAAAACTTAAACAGCGGAAGTTTAGCTTGGATATAAGGAAGAAGTTCTTTACTGTAAGGGTGGTGAGGCACTGGAAGGGGTTGCCCAGGGAAGTTGTGAATGCCCCATCCCTGATGGTGTTCAAGGCCGTGCTGGACAGAGCCTTGGACAACATTGTCTAGTGTGAGGCATCCCTGCCCATGGCAGGGGTTGGAACTTGATGATCTTAAGGTTCTTTCCAACCCAAACCATCCTGTGATTCTATGATTCTATGGAGCTGAGTCAACAATGATTCTAAGTACTCTTTTTTTTTGGAGGCGGCTGCTGTGCTGCATCCCTGAGCATGATTCCAGCAAAACGGCTTGCTGGTTGGTGAGAAAAGTATCTTAACACCATCACCAAGCCCTTCTCCTCTGAAACAAATCAGCCTCCAGATTACAGCTGCAGTTTTACAGCCCTGCAGTGTGCAAGCACTTCGAGAAACCTGGCTGCAAACAGGAACCTGTGCCTTTCCCTTGTGCATCTTCAGGAATCCCTAATTCCCTTTTGGATTAGCGAGAAGAGCCTTCAAACTTCCCAAACACAATGACTTTCCTGCAACTTTCTCAAATAAGCAATTTATTTTAGGAATAGCACCTAAACCTCAGGGACCTGTTATCAACGCAACTGATTTATATTAACTGTGGAGCAGGAATCCTTCGGGGTGAAAACATGAGCTTGCAGGACATCGTGATACACTGGTGATTTGTCCTTATTTACCTATTTTATAAAAGGCATGAAAACTGAAAGGCATCCCAAGGATTATTTTAATCTCCTTGTCCTATTCTGGCTATTGTTTGTATTCTGGGGAGATCACTCGTCGTTTCAGCGCTGTCTTCTCATACAAAGGAGATGTTATTAACACGCATACTCTTTGGCAGCGGTTCCATGTGTTTTTTTGAACCAGGAAGGCATTTTTTATCTTGCTTGCATTTGAAAGGTGGAAAAACTGTTTTTCTATTAGGGCAGATCACCAAGGGAAAAACTTCAGGCTGGAAGAAATCAGTCACAGGAGTGTCAATTCAGCTGCACAGGGCCCCAGAGGAAGGCTTGGAGGAGTTTGGCTCTGTCTGGGCTTTATCTAGCATAGCAGACCGTTCAGGCCTGAGGGCTTTTTGGTGCAGAGGGTGATACCCAGGGAGCTTGTGAGGGGCTGTGGTGCAAGGTGGGTCTGGTGCAACCGGACTTGGCATGGGGAAAGAGAGACTAAAGCATCAGCTGTGCTGCTGAGGACTTGTAACTCGTGACACGTGCTGGCTGAGCCCGACTCCTCTTGGGCTGTGTGAGATGCTTTTGGCAAAATAAGGGAATGAATCCCCTTGTCACCTGTATTCTGGGCTGATACACGCTCCAAGTTACACAGGGCAGTCCTGTGGAGGTGTACTCTGCTTCTAGACCTTAGCTCACAGTTTGAGTTAATGTGAATGAATTCAGCTGCTTTCTCTAGACACGAGCCCACAGGGTATTCTCCTGCCACAGGAGCATGAGCAGGAAAGGAGCTGTTTTCACTGGACTGCCTGGATCCAGAAGGGGTTTGGAGCTGTGAGGTCCCCAAAGCACAGCTGGGCATTGCTCCCGCAGGCACCAAGGAGATGGCTCTGCCTCCCCTGTGCTCCTGGACACCCGCCAGCATGATTTCATCCTCTGGCCTAAAAACGCATGCAATTATTTCACTGTTTGCTTTGTGCCTGTAACAAACCTGCTGGTAACACCTCAGTTCAGTTACACAGAAGTGGTTTGTTGTACATCATCCTGTGCTGCCAACCGCATCTGCAGCCAACAGAATGAAAGGCCCCGGCTGGCTCCGTTTCTTTCCCTACAGGAAGGACACAGGTGAGGAGGGAAAGTGCCAGAGAACGGCCAGAATTGGGTGTCCCAGCAGACGTGCTGGAGATGAGTCCCCTTTCCTGACGGCGTGCAGGCAGTGCCCTCTAGTGCTGTGCCTTTGGACATCGCTGGCGATAGCGAGGAGAAACAGCAAAGCCCCTGTCCAAGATGTCTTGGTGGCACAGACAGATGGACATAGACCCCTGAGGCCGTGTGACTGGATATGGGGTGGCTGTGCTTGCTCTTCTCCATGGAGGAGCTGCTGGTGGTAGCAAGAGAGGGAAAAAACACAGAGGAAAGCCCATCTGACACTGAGATTCTTCCCTGGCATCCCAGGAAGAACTGAGACGTGGGGGATCTGCAGGGATGTCCTCTCCCAGTGGTACCTCATGTCCTCAGTGTGGTGACCAGGATCCCTGCAAGCTTGTATCAGGCTCATGTTGGGAAGCTCCTGTACAACCCATCATGCTCTGCTGGCCACTAAACCAGCCTGTTTCAACCAACAAGTTGAAGTGATGAAACCAACACCACGGGCAGTATGGGAAGAAAAGGTAAATCTGTTTTGAATTAAGAAAACAGCAACATTAATTTACATTAGGGACTTCTTTTGTACCCTTCTTCCTTTTCATTTTTTCCTCCTTTTTATTGCCTTGCAAGTTTCATTGCATTTTAAGCATTTTATTGCTTCATTTTCATTTCTTGATCACACTTCTGTTTGCTGTTGGTTCCCAGCTTGAATCAACTCTGCTTTCCAGAAGGGAAAAAGACTTTTTCCTGGATGCATGTATGTTTAATGAAAACCAAAAAAGCCAAAAAAGCCCAAAAAGCCCATCCTACCTCTGGATTGAAGGAAATTTTCATGGGTACTCTCGGGAACAGGCAAAAAGCTTTTCTATTAAAACACAATGAGAGAGGAAATCTGATCCATATGATTCACCACACAGCCTCTTCCTTCTTATTTCTAGCAGCATCCTCAGAGGATGTCTTTTATCTTCATATCATCTTGGCTGACACTAGCCACAATCCATGTACCGCTCTCAACATACTTGAGCACAGTCTTGTTGATGAAAATGCCTCCCATTTCTCAACAAGGAAGATGTCATTTATTACTTCTACCCCCTTAGTCTCTGGGCACTGAGTAGAGAGCATGTTTCTTTTGTGTTAGTCGCTGTTAAATACACACAATTAAAAGTTGTCCACTACTTCTTACAGATGGAGGAGAATGGGAATTGACCTGCCTTTGGCATCAGTCCCTTAGGGCAGAATCAGACCCAATGAGGTGCTGGCAACGGAGCTATGTCATGGAGCAACTGCCTCTTCTGTGCCCATCTCAGCTCCATGGAGACATCCCGTTTGAAATCAAGAGGGCTAGAATGACTCTTTGGTTGATGCATAAATATCCTGGCCTGATATTGGAAGGATAAGAATCAGGGTATCTCTCTCTGGAAAATGTGGGCACAAGTGCTTTGTGGATTCCTGCTGCAACTGATACTCTGATACTTGATCATCCCCAGTGTAGATGGTGCCTCATTAACAGAAGAGTTTCAAGAGAGCCACATCCCAATGCCAGCACGGCCAGAAAGCAGCTCTCCTTCCTTTTAGTGAGCTGAAGTTCCTAGTTAAGACTCATTTTTCCTTAAATGATATTTCAGTGCTACAGTAAATGATCAATTTCTGTTCCTTGTAGCCAAGGTCAGGTGTGAGAGAATACCAGTCTCCTCCTCTAGCCTTGCATGCTGTGGAGAAATGATTTATTGCATTTCTAAAAGAGGATGCTTGACATTTTGAAAACACAATGTAGTCCAACAGTAATTAAGCAAAAAGTAGACTGCAATTGATTGCCACTGTCAGCAAAGCCTGATTAACTCAGATGCTTGAAGAACTCTTTCTGCCACCTATGAATTAAAGGTTAGTAATTAAATTTATGGGCCACGGCCACTGTCTCTGGATGGTGCTTCACGTATAAGGGGCCCCAGGAAGAATAATCAGATGGAAAAAATGCAGGTTGTTAAAGGCTTTTTACTGAGACAGAGAGAAAAGTTCCTGAGGACTGTGCCAGCCTATACACAATGTGATGGAGCAGTGTCAGCCATTGGGCAACTTGCCTGAGGTGGCCAGCAAAGGCACGTCTGGCAGGACTGATGTCCCACTGGGACCCACATTCAAACTGAGAAGCAGGAGCTTGGCCTCAACAGGAATATTGATCTGAAGGGACGAGCATTAACAACTTCTCTCCCACTTGAGTATTCGGGGCTGGCTCCTGATCCAGCAGCCCAACTGCACAATGTTAAGTATGATGCAGAAGTCACTAGCTGAAGCCAGGAGGTGGTCACTTCTGCAATGAAAGCTGGTTATAATCACACCTGGAGTGATAACAGAGAGTCTATTTTTGGGCCCAGCTCGCCAATGTGTAGAGCATGACAGAGAGCAGCTGCCATGAAAAATTGCTGAACCCTAAAGACAAGAGTCATCTCAACGTTACCAAGGCCCCATATTTCAGGTCCTCCCTTGTGCAGGCTGGGCAACATGAAGGGTTTGCAGGAATCTTACATCCTTTCAAAGACCCAAATTTAGACCTTAGGTGTTTAGGGTTTCAGGCCCTGCTTATGCCTGGGGCTGCCTCATCTGGGACCTACCAACCCCAGAGTAGCCAAAAGGCAGAGTTTAAACCCAACCACAAGTGAAACAACACTTTGGGGTTGGGTGAAGCCATCATTTTTGCACTAGATTTGTGAAAGCCGTGCAGGTTTGTTGTGTGCCTGTTGAGGTGAAGCCTTCCTATTTGGATAAAGATGTGGTTGACAAACGCTCTTTGGTTTCTCTCCATCAGAGGAGCCTGGAGCTCTCTTGTGGTTCAGTGCACTGAGAGATGGTCACTGGAACAGGGAGTCTGTGAACAATTTAGATGTGGATGTCAACAGGATGAGACCATGGTGCAAATCTGCTGCTGGCAGTAGAATGCAACAGGCACTTCTGGATCCAGCTGCCATGCTGGTGTGCAGAGGCATGTTCTCCACCTACCCCAGCACAATGCAAAGCACCTCAGGGACATCCTATGCACAGGAGCATCCAGGGATGTGGGACACAGACAACTGAGTGTTTTCTCACATTTGAGTGCAGATACCCACATTCTGTCCTTTTGGGCAGCCTGAGAAGCCTACGGGAGCATGCAAAAACTACAGCAAAGCACCATATTGGCACAACCTGAACCTGGTTAGTGCCAACATCAGCCATCCTCCTGTTACCCTCCATCTGCATGGTGCTGGGAAAGCCGATGACTGAAGGAGGTTTGGGGGGAGGCCTGAAGTTTTGTTGCTGAGCAGAAGTTAACGGGTGTTATTTGATTGCTTTGACAGTCTTGAGCATTGGCTTTGCAGCTTTTTTTCCCACTGCTGGGCTGTCATTCTTCATGAAAGCAACTTGAATTGAATTGCAAGGCTACGTAAGACTCCTGCAGAAGCAATTTGTAGTCTTGTTCTGACATTATGATAAAATAATAATAAAAAGAAATCAATGCATAATCATTTCTGCAAGCTGCCATCGTCTTTGGTCAAACTCATCCATAACAAACTGAGTAACAGTAAAAACCCCACCACTTTAACGAAGACCCGACTTTGTTCATTGTACATTTAAGATTTCTGCAGCAGTTTCCCTCCTTCCTGCCAATCTCTACACATACATTTAAAGCCTTGCACTTCACTGACAGCAAATGACTCCTGGTTTCAGCAGCTGGAAGAGCACAGCGTGACTGAGCTCATGCTGCACCTTTACTATTGTTTTCCCTCACAAACACAGACCTGCAAACCCCTCTGTGCACTCAGATGGTGTTTCTACCATGCACAGAGTGTGTCTCAGCATGATTAGGATTCACACTCCCTTGCTGGTGCCAACACACAGTACCTAAATGTGCCATTGCCACCAGGTTTGCTGTAGTACGTTGCCTCTCCTGCTAATTGCATCTCTGTAACTACCACTGCTGTTTCTCAGCATGCTGCCAGCAGCTGAGGCATTTATGAAGGATTTATGGTGTTTGTAGGATTTTGGCTGTGTTTGCCCAGTGGCACTGGGAATACCTGTTATGTGTGAAGGAGCTGAGCTCATTCCTGTGTCACTGCCGGCAACATCAAATGTGGTTGAATATCCAAAGTGGCCATAACTGGAACTCAGAACTGATTTTTCCCCTGAATTTCATAAAGGATAAGAGAATTAAAACCCCTGTCTGGAACCCAAAGTACTGCTTCCTATGCATCTAAACAGCAAAACTGCTTCATGGGATTTTCTTGGATCCAAACCAGCAGAAATCTCATGGGATTTTTGGTGATTTGAGGTTAAATTTATTAGAATGTTGGGAATTTTATGCTGCTGAATTTCAGGCTTTGTCCTTGGGCTCTTCGAAACTGAAACCTGCACTGAACTTGTCCTTCTTATGCACCTAAGCAAGGGGCTGAACCAGCCTCCATTTAAAAACTGGTGCTTTATTGAAATGAACAGAAAAGGGATAAGAAAACTTACCACCATCAACTGAACATGGGATGACTGGCTGCCTCCTAGAAAGTCTAACAGGTAAGTGTGGTTATTGCACAAGTAGTTAGGATAGTAAATATTCCTCTATTCCACTTTAAAGTACATTTGGTCATCCCAGGAAAGTGAAGTGACATGACCTGCATTGAGGGGTTCACAACTGTGGTCTATAGGCTGGCTGTGGTCCATCTTACAGCACCTCCAGAGCCACTCTGCCTGGTGGCATTGCTGATGGAGCTCTATGGTGAGCACACACAGTGCTCATCTCGCACCACAAGAACATGAAAGTGTCCCCATGGGGCAGAGTGGGTGGCCGGGGACATGTGGCTGGGGCAGCAGCAGTCAATCACTCAGCCTGAGTGGGATAAATAGGCAGCGATTCATATTTCCATGGGTTCAGACACATTCACACAGCCATAGTGAAAGGAGAAGAAAGAGTTATTTATGATGTGTTCTGAAATATAAATTATATCAAAGTCAAAGCTCAGGGTAATTGCTGCTGAAGTAGATCCAAAGGTTGGCATTATGATTAAATAGCGCTGCTGCCTTTTAGGGGAAATCTAGTTACAGCCAAACAACATGGAGGTCAGCAACAAAATATAATCCAATTCTGAGCTATGAATTAATGAATGTGTTTTAGATTAATTTAAATCCACAAAGAGACTTTGTGTTGCAGAAATATTCATTAGGAAGTTTACCAGCTGATTCCTCTGGCAGGGGTTCAGCTTTCTGCACTCCTCCAGGTGAGCCCGCTTCCCGCAAAGCACAAGGAACGTGCCAGCTCCCTACAGAATGGATCTGGTTCGGTTTTCCGATGCTTTCCCTCCTTTGCAGCTGATCTGTACAATGAATAGGACATCTGTGGTGTGCACCAGCAGGATGAGAGCCTGAGGGTTGTTTGAGCTCATGGATGGAAATACCATCCATGGAGCAGGTGATATCTTTCCATCTTCTGCTCTAAGAGCGTGGCCTCTCTGCAGGACAGCACAGGCTTCAGTGTGTCCTTGAATGTTTTCTGGAATAATGAAGCTCTTCCCAACCACTGTTTATGGGTGTGTGCGCTGGAAAAGCTTGTATTTTTGAGGTTATTTGGAACCTTTTCTATGTGATGATAGTCTCTGGCCGCATTCCTAATCATGCAAGGAAAAGAGCGGATATAGCCAAGGACCATCCAGGCGAGGAATATGAAATGCTTTCAGTGGTGGCAAGAGGGGATGGAGTGAGGACAACAGAGGTTCACAGCTCTGCCAAGGGATGCTGAGCCCCAGTCCTGCCTCCAGGAATGGTGCTGGAATGGGAAGGGCCCCTTGACCCACCACCCTTTCCCCAGAGGAAGCTGGGGCTGAAGGGGCTGTGTTGGCAGGACATGAAAGCAGCTCTGACACTGCCTTGGCTTTGCTGTCCCTCTCATGGTGGTGGAGGAGGAAGGGATGGCCAGGCCAGAAGGCCACCCACTTCCTTCCACCTTCTGTGAACTTAATGTGCTTCTTCCCAGCACTGGAGGGATTTATGATGACCCTGTACAGGGGCAGAAGGCTGCACTTGAAATAAGATGGACAGATCCCTCTGTCTTCACTCAGGGCTTCTACGGCTTTGGATTGCAAACCAAACCACAAAGAGTCATAGGGCTCGGGAGGAGAGCAGACAGCACCTCCCTAGAGTGAAATATTTACCTACTGAGAGCTAGGTCATCTCACCCCCAAAACTAAACTGCTCTGAGCTTGCTGCCACCAGCTCAGAGCTGCTGCTAACAGAGATGGTTTGTCTGTGCTCAGCACACCGTACCTGCACGTGGTGTGCATGTGGGATGTTAAGGGTGGCTCTGGGGGTATCCTCTCATATTCACCTTTTTCTTTGCTTCCTCACCAGCCCCTTGCACTTCATTTCCAGCAATGATGCTGTTCCCCCTCAGCTGTAATCTGTGTTTGAGCAACTTTGCTTTTTGAGTACAAATAGTACAAATTGCCTGAGCAATTTGCTCTTTGATTTCAGACCTGCCACTCTTGACACAAGTGCTTTGCTTTTGCTGTGCTCCTTGCTTTGTAAACCACTAGTGGCTGAGGCTATGTGTGTGTGTGTTATTTGAACATCTGGATTTTGATGACTTGGCATCCTGCTCTCTAATTAACATGATGTAATACAGCCTGTGCAGGAGCCTCCAGCGAGGGCGACCACTGGCCACAACAGCCACTGCCTGCTCTTACTTGTGACATTGCTCAGTGTCCCCAAAGCACTGCAGCTAAAGCTTCCAACCTCAGATGAAACACTTTGCTCCATGCCCTAAACACAATTTGGTTGATTGCATCTTCAATGCAGCGCTGCTTTTTCTGCGTTTGTTTTCGTTGGGGCTTTTTGGGTTTTGTTTGAGATTTTAGTTTCAGTTTTTCTATTCCTGTGGCTTTGTATGGTTTGTGTCAGAAAGCTGCCCAAGCCTTGGGTAGCCTCACCCTTCCCAGCCTTGTGCTCCAGATGGTTTTGCTTTCCTGCAACAGCAAGATCTCTGGTCACAGAGGCCAGCAAGTAATAATTCATGAGCTGTGTTTTGGCTTCTTTTAGCTCCACAGTCAGGAACCAGGGTGGAAATGCATTTATTATGGAGAAGTTTTAGCCATTAAACTTGGACTCTGCCTTCCAGGCACTGCAGTAATTCCTCACCACGAAGTTTCTCTCTTTGCTTATGATAGGGAATCAGCTGCAGCAGTTCAGGATGATCAGGATGTGGCTTCCTTCACCCTTGTGCACGCTCAGGCCTCAGGTGAAGACTCTTCTGTACTCATAAAAGGTGATTTCAGTGACCACCAATTCAGACCTGGGGTTTCTGGAAGACTCTCACTTGGCTGAATAAGGGGTTTTTCCAGACACAGTCTTGGGGTCCTTGTACAGAGGGTACAGGATAAACCCCCCTGTCCTGGGGTAAATAAGCAGGTGGGCTGGGGCTTGTATTTCTTTCTTGTATGGCAGCTCTGAAAGCTGGAGTCTGAGAACAAGATTCATTGCTGACATGAAATGGTATAGCTTTAATGAGCTCAGATAATATCTGCTTGAAATGAGATGCTCCTGGTTTCCAAGCAGCAGGAAAAGCAGCTGAAGTTGCTTGGCTGAAGTCTCTGAGCACGAAGAAAGCAGAAAGAGGACGGTCAAGGTAAGTCTCCTTGTGCTGCTCTTGGGGATCACAACCCACATCCTCCCCTCTGAGATTTAATCCAGCTTCTATTCAGTCACGAGTCCCAGCCTCATTCTTTCTGGGTGCTGGAAATTACTTGTCTGTAGGCTATTTACCAGAAGATTTCCTTTCCTAACCTAAATGCCACGATAGCATTTGAGCTGGGCACCTGTTCCCAGCAGAAGCATTTCAATTCCTGAACAATAATTCAATATTCTGGCACTCCTCAGGATAAGTATGTGTGTGTTCCTGTTATCAGCATGTATCTACTATCTATTACCTGAATATGCTAAAGGGTCAACATGACATTTGTAACCCTACCCTATACAGGGCCCCATGCTGGAAGGAAGGGCCTCTGTTGATAGTGTTGCTGATGACTGAACTGGATGCTTGACTCAACCTGAAGTTTATTAAAAGACTCCTATAATTTTGAAGGATTTGGGACTAGAACTATACTAAGCAATAGAAGAAATCTATAACTAAAGCTCAAACCACAGTGAGAGGAAACCATGTGTGAATATTTGAAATAATAGGTTCAGGAAATAGATGTTTTGGGCTTATGGAGAGTCCTCAAAATCCATAAAATTAATTGAACCAAGAATTACACTAGTGACTCCAAGGAACAGATGCAGCACAGAAACCTTGGCTACTTAGCTTTTGCTATAAAACCCCAGCCCAGTTTCTCTTCCCACTCCCACCTTCTCTGGAGGGCAATCTCCTGGTGTCACTGTGTCCCTGAAGCATGGAGGCCACTGTTACCATTATGGAGCATTGGATGTTTGGTCTCTTGCAAGTCAATTAGCCGGGATATAGAGATGGAGGCAGAAAGATTGTCCAATGGAAAACATGCCAGTTTGAGATGTCTCACCTGCAACCAAAGCATTCCCAAAGGGTTTAGTGCTTTTCTCTCCAAAGGTACTTGGCTCCTGGAGCCTTTGGATGAGATTTTCAGCTCCAGGGCTGGCAGCCCTTGCAGGACTGTGCACTTAAATTTTATAGCCAGGTTTCTGCATGGTTCCAGGAGAAATTTCTATCTTGGAGGATAACCAGTTGAGCGGGTGGGAAACGCTGAAGCAGCTGCTGGTCCAGGGAGTACATCTGGAGGGATTTCTAGGCTCTCATTCATTGCTAGATCCCGATTGGATCCAGCCACACTGATGCCTTGGTGCATCTCCCAAAGGGCATCTTGCACTGACTCTGGTACCAGCCTCGGGCATCGGAGGGTGGTATTTCAACCTCCCATTGCTGGAGCCTGAAACTGCCAAATGCTTCATTTCATTACATGCAATAGTTTTACTGCCAGATTTGCTGACTGTGGGCTCTGTGTGTGTGTGTGTGTTCACTGACCTCTCCTGGCCAGACCCAGGATGCACCAGGCATCGCGCAGCCTGGAACTCGGACTGGGGGAAGCATTCCCGGTGAAAAAGGAGCGACAGGGCTTAACTTGCAGTTAATAGGCAGAAGAAAAAGAGGCAGAGGCAGCCCTTTGGGGAAATGAAGGAGATCTTCAGTGATCTCTTTAATTAACAAACTAAATGTGACTGGGATTGCGAATAGATCATGGCATGCAAGTGGTTATTAGTGCAATGATAAACCACAGTATAGGACCCTGGGCAAAGGAGACGTGGAAGCATCCAAAATCCATCCCTATCCTGCAGTCCTTACTGGGAAACTGAGGGCTGTAAAACCACGTAGGTGAGAAAACTGGGCAGCCTTGAAAATATTAAAGAAATAAGTGCAAGGAAGAAAGGAGACAACCCAAGAGTTTATCACAAGTATTGGGGAGGGCATCGTCTGCTGAAGGAATCTGTAACATCTCTTAGCTCACAGTGTGAGGCCTTTTGTAAAAACCTGCATGACAATGACTGCTATTGTGCAGTTGTAGTAAAAGTTTAAACAAACAGCAGTGATTTTCCTGAGAAGATAAACCCCAGATCTCCCTGTTCTTACGGATTTCCACAAATTCCCCTTATTTATGCAACCACCTCAAAACACCTCATTCAATGGCTCTTTCTTGGCTGAATGTTTCAAACCTTGCCACCTCACAGGCAGAGTACACATTTGCTTTCAGGAAGAGCACACATTTGTTTTCAGGAAGAGCCAGAAGGCAAGTGGTGCCTCTTGCCATCAGCCCCAGGGCAGCACTTGCCCCTCTGCAGCTCCCTTGCAGACCAGTGCTCTGGGTCAAATAGACCCAGACCCCCCTTCCCATCCCGCTTTCCTTTCTTTATTCTCCTGCTGGAAAACAACGAGGATCAGCCAAGCCTGTAGCTTAAATATTATAATGAATTGGTGGTGCTATTTGATTTTTTCAATGCCTTCTGCTGCTATGCTAGAAGAGGGTTTTCTTTGTGTGAGAAAGCCTTTGTTTGCCTGAAACAGGTTTTTCTCACCCCTGCATAAACACCACTTTGAAAAACAGCATCACAAAACCCACAGCAATTGTGACTTCAGAAAGAGAGCCCGGACTTGAAACTTCACATAGCTCTTCAGCAAGGAGAGCGCGGCTTTCATCTGACAGACTGTTTAAGGATGGTTTGACCTCTCTCTTCCTTTACATGCTGGGAGTTAACTTCTCCTGTAAGTGTCCAGCATAAATTATTTTAATGCAAATTTCCTTGTCAAAACTACAAACACATTTGATCAAAGGTCAGCCCTCCTTTGTGTTCCTGTTTGATAGAGAAATTTCTATTTCATCTTTGACTGTCATGGTCAGTTAGGGGAACTGTAGCCTGATGGGAAATTACGGATGCATTTCATGTCTTCTCTCCAACGAGGCTTTTTTTTCCCCCCTTTCATATCTTTTTGGTATTTTAATTCGAATATGTTTTCATTTTTTTCAATGGAATAGTTAAATTAGCTTTGAAAATGTAGCGGTGTGACACTGGAAATTGTCTGCTTTTTAAACTGAGGCTCGATATCCTGAGAGCTGATCAAATCATTATTTCCTCACTGCTGCCTTTATTTCATGATGAAGGAGGGAGCAGGGCTGGCCTCTGGGGCTGTAAAAAGTGCAGGGGTTGTTTGCATGAATGCTGTCATTTAGAGAAAGAGATGCTGTGGTTAGAGAGCTAAGGCTTGTAGGGCACCTGGGGGTTGGCAAACCTGTGTGGAGAGACTAACGATAGACAACAAAAACGCTGAACAACAAATGGCTGTGGAAGAACTGTCCTCCCTCCTAAATGGTTCCCCTTCCTCAATGAGAATGCACTTTAACATAAGAGAACGTTGCCTTCATACATAAAGCTACTCAAGAGCAAGGCTTGGAAGACCTAGCCATGACTGAGCCACTGCCTCCTCCTCTCCACACAGCTCCAGTTTCAGCTCCCAAGACGCGAACTTCCCCTTCTGCTCTGTAGCTTTGCAACCCTCCCCTCAACACAAGCATCTTCCCATGGCTCTGTTGGAGCAGGATGATCAGAGCTGCTGATCTCTAACTCACACTGCTAGATTGTGTCTCCTCTCCACAAAAAGCCTTTTAAGCAATTTCTTCTCCTTTCTTATGTCTCCTCTTATCTTCAAGAACACAAGCTGGTTCCTTTTAGACTGAGATGGATGCGAAGCAGCTCGGATGTACAGAGCTCTCCTTCGCCAGGGAAGACTTTGTCCTTCCTCAATGTTTGGGACTAAGTCACCCCTCATTTATCCAACATGAGTGAACACAACTTCAGCCTGCAGCGTCCCAACTCCCCTCCACCGGGTGACAGTGACACCAGATGGCAGCAGTGGCCTTCGGATCCCAGCAGCGCTGCCAGCACTGAGCGAAGTGTTTCTCTGCATCCGTATATTTCGAGGACAGCTTTCCTCTGTTCTCTCCTTCGCTGGGGCTCAATCAGCATCCATATGGGCTGTCAGAAATAATTGCAGCGAGGATCTATATACTGCAGTTGTTTAGTGTGTCAAAATGACACACAGACTGCAACTTAAAAAATCAAGACAGAAAACTCCTATCTCCAGTTGGGCTTTAATTAATCATTTTGTCACGGCTTTGATGGCTTTGGTGCTGCATTGACAGGTGAAAGCAAAGTGTAGGATCTGTGAAGGTCACGGGGATTTTTGGATGCCTGGTTACAGTGATCATCTGTTTTCTGAGGAGCTGCCAGTCGATCACTGATGACTCATGGCATCCTGCATCTTTGACCCTTTGGTCCTAAGAAGCTTTGGGAGATGTCGGACAGTGCTGGCTGCACCATCACAGAGCCTCCTGCCTGCTGTGCCACGGTGTGAGTCCAGCCACTGCCCCACTGCAAAGTCCTCAGTGGGGTTAACATTAAAACCATGGCAGAGAACAAAAGGAGGCTACGGGTTGTGTCACTAAGTGAGATTTTGGAGATGCATTCACCTGTGAACCTCCACTGCAGGTGTGGAACATGGGGCCCTGTGCAGTGCTCCCCAGGCAGAAATCCCCTTCATCACTACAGGCCAGTTGGGAAATGTGGTGCAGGGTGTGCACCCTATAGGAGGAGCTGACTGCAAAGCAATCCTCACAGGTCAGGCAAAGCTGGCTCCATGTGGCTGGCTGCATCTCAGAAGACTTTCAGAACATGTTCCTGATGACTGGAAAAAGGGAAATATAACCCTCATTTTCAAGAAGGGGAAAATGGATGACCCAGGGAACCACAGACCAGTCAGTCTCACCTCTGTGCCTGGCAAAATCTTGGAGCAGATTCTCCTGGAAGGCATGCTAAGGCACATG